>SJYX01015307.1:9993-38610 GCA_006410675.1 Oreotragus oreotragus | reverse complement strand
CTCGATGGACATGAGTCTGAGTGAACTCCGGGAGATGGTGATGAACAGGGAGGCCTGGCGTGCTGCAATTCATGGGGTCACAAAGAGTCGGACACGACTGAGTGACTGAATTGACTAACTAAGCCTACACTTTCACAGAAGATCAATTCAAATAACATGCACTGAAGAACTCTGAACCCTGATTCCACCTCCAGTGTTCAGCTCTCTGGGTCAGCATCATCACTGAGATCCTGCCCATGTCACTCAATATAATTGCTGGACTTTGCTTTCTCTGAGACAAGATTACTGAGGTAGGCTTTTTTCAGTTCCAACCCCATCATTCCTATTTCAGTAATTCTTTGGTGTTGCAGCATGTGATTAGCATCAATTTCTGGTTTCTAATATGAATACAAGTTTTTGAAAATGTGTGTATTTCACTGGTCAGTTCAAAGGAAATGGGAGCCTCAAACCCCATAGCATCTTGTCCAGAAGGCTCTGTCTATAAAAATCCTGAGAAAAATATTTTTAAATAAAATGTAAAGAAACAACTTCTCCAATGCCTCTTTGCTGCAGAGAAAATGTCAAGGCCGAACTCAGTACAGACTACATTATTTAATGTCTAAGAGAACGTGGCTAGTTCAGATGGCTGTGTGTAATTAATCTAGAAGAACTCTCATCACCTTAAGGCTCCCCTGATAGCTCAGTTGGTAAAGAATCCACCTGCAATGCAGGAGACCTTGGTTCTACTCCTGGGTAGGGAAGATCTGCTGGAGAAGGGATAGGCTACCCACTCCAATATTCTTGGGCTTCCCTGGTGGCTCAGATGGTAAAGAATCCGCCTGCAGTATGGGAGACCTGGGATCGATCCCTGGATTGGGAAAATCCCCTTGAGAAGAGAAAGGCTACCCACTCCAGTATTCTGGCNGCTGGAGAAGGGATAGGCTACCCACTCCAATATTCTTGGGCTTCCCTGGTGGCTCAGATGGTAAAGAATCCGCCTGCAGTATGGGAGACCTGGGATCGATCCCTGGATTGGGAAAATCCCCTTGAGAAGAGAAAGGCTACCCACTCCAGTATTCTGGCCTAAAGAATTTCATGGGTCCATGGGGTCAAAGAGTCAGACATGGCTGAGTGACTTTCACTTTCATCACCTTAATATCACTTGCAGCTTCATGAATATTAAACTGAGCTGGTGACATGACTCCACAGGCCATTCACACTGTGCAAAAGAGCCTCTCCAGTACCACAGCAGTTTGCCCACTTACAATGAGGAGGAGCCAGGTCCTGTCCACCTTTCCTAAGCTCCACTGGGCATAGGGTCCTAGCACTGGCTGGGCATCCTTCTTGGTGACCCTGTGAAAACTTCTTCCTTTTAAGCCAAGTTCAGGATGCTGGATACAACACTAACACTCCAACACTAACCCTCCAGGATTGGTGCTCTTTCACATTGTGATGATCACCATACTGGGAAGCTAAGTTCTTAGAGGACAGGGAAGAACCTCAGTAAGAAGGAGCCACACCTCTAGGACTCCATGGGCCTCTCAGTCCATGAGTCTGAGCATTTTTACTTCCCTCTCCTTGCCCATCCCCACCTTATCCCCAAATGTTGTTTGATTAGATGAATCACAAATAAGTGCATCTGGAGAATCTCAATACAGTTCCTTGGGAACACTGAAGACAAACTAGGGCATTTAAAGGCAAGGCTGCCAAATCCAGTGCTTTGTGACAACCTAGAGGGGTGGGAAGGAGTGGAAGGTAGGAGGGAGGTTCAAGAGGGAGGGACATGTGTATACCTGTGGCTGACTCATGTTGATGTATGGTAGAAACCAACACAATATTGTAAAGTAATTATCCTCCAATTGCAAATTAAATTACTTTTAAAAAAAAAGTAAATAAAGCAAAGGTACAATCTGCTGCCCCCGAAAATCACAAGAAAAACCATTATGATATTGAGTAAGTGAGTGAGTGAAGTCACTCAGTCGTGCCCGACTCTTTGCGACCCCATAGACTGTAGCCTACCAGACTCCTCCGTCTATGGGATTTTCCAAGCAAGAGTACTGCAGTGGGGTGCCATTTCCTTCTCCAGAGGATCTTCCTGACCCAGGGATTGAACCTGGGTCTCCCACATTGTAGGCAGATGCTTTACCATCTGAGCCACCAGGGAAGCCCTAATGATGATTATGATATTAGAGATGCCCAAATACAAGGTAGAGTTAAGTACTGAGGCCATAGAAGCAGACTCTGAAGTCTGTACTGAACAGGGGCTGAGCTGCAGACATCCTCGTACAGTGAGCAACTAAAACCAGTGAGACGTTCTCAGGTCAGGAGAGGGAAATGTTGAATAGCAGCAGGAGTATCAAAAAATGATTGAGTTCTCCAAAACAAAATAGCTCACTTCAGTTCCCTTTGACTAGAAGTTGTAAAAAACACTATTTACAAATAGAACTGAGAGCAAACTCTAGCTCTTCTTTCTGCATATCCTTCACTGGGAGAACTGAAGTAAAGTGAAGTTGCTCAGTCGTGTCTGACTCTTTGCGACCCCATGGACTGTAGCCTACTAGGCTCTTCTGTCCATGGGATTTTCCAGGCAATAGTCCTGGAGTGGATTGCCATTTCCTTCTCCAGGGGATCTTCCCAACCCAGGGATCGAACCCGGGTCTCCTGCATTGTAGACAGACGCTTTACCATCTGAGCCAACTGAAAGAATCTCAGAAAACCATCTTAGTCCAGTTGGCTGTGACTGCGCATGCATGTAGACATGTTCAGTCATGTCTGACTCTTTGCAACTCTGTGGACTGCAGCCACCACATTCCTCTTGTCCATATGATTTCCCAGGCAAGAACACTGGAGTGGGTTGCCAAGTCCTTCTCCAGGGGGATCTTCCCTACCCAGGGATTGAACCTGAGTCTCCTGTGTCTCCTGAGTAGACGGGTGGATTCTTAATCACTGTGACACTGGAAAATACCAGTGACTGTGCTAGACATTAATTCTGGAGACTGAAAAATTATCATGACTTCAGCAGGGACATTAATCTAAAAGGCTAGGAGTAAAGGGGTAGCTAAGAAGGAGGTGAATTCCTCAAGGCCACATGTTCATCCATCCATCCATCCAGAAACACATGCTGAGCTGACTACTGGACTCCAGGCACAGAGCTGGCAGGCAGCATGAGAGAGGATGCAAAGATGGCCCTCAGGAGGGGACGGTGAGACCTACAAAGTGTGAACCACAGGGCCAGGAGAGAAGGCCCAGCCGTGCTTTGAGGGGCCAACAAGGGAGAGGGCATTTCTGGCTAATGGCATCATCCTAGGACCTGCGATTGGGAAAATGAGCAATGTTTTGATGAGCAGAGACAAGGAAAGGGCAGTCCTGATGGAGCATCCAGACTGAGCATGCCTTTTGGGTGGGAAACCATCAAAGGTGAAGGCCCTGAGCTCATTGGTGGCTGTTCAGGGGCCAGAACCCAAGTTTCCTAAATGGTGTTCAGTCTCATTTCACCATTCCAGATGCTAGCAGTTAATGGGTTTTGAACTTGACTGCACACTGGAGTCACCAGAGGACCCTTACAAATTACTGGTGCCTGAGTTCTACCCCCTGGGAGGGTCAAATTAAATGACTGGACTGGGGGTATGGCCAGGGCATCGGGCTGTTTACAAGGTACCCAGGACCTTGTTGTTTCAACCAAGGATGAACACACCTGCTCTAGGTGATCCTCATCGTTCCAGGTACTGACAGAAAGTACGTGGGTTTGACCCAGCCTTCTCTGCACACCTGAGAAGTCCAACAAGTGACAAGAGTTTCTAGGAAGTATAAGGACTTGTCTCCAGTACCAGAGGGACAAGAGGGACAGGGACTCACTGCCTGGATCAGCCTGTTTTGGTTTGCCTCCCATTCACATCAGTTAGTGACTTTAGCAAGCATGTAACCTCTCTAAGCTTTAGATTCCTCCTAGGAACAGCGGGATTGCTATAGATAACCACATAGAAAGATTTGTGATGGTGGATTTTAACCTCTTTGGGCCTGAGAAGTCTTTGAGAATTTCATTAAAGCTGCAGATTCCATCATCCAGCGAACACACATGCCCATACACAAATCTGAATCTCACTGTAGGGGTCAACAGACTCCACAAAGATTGTACACAGACCAGGGTAAGAAATCCTCCATCGAAAGAGTTTCACAGACTCCCATCTCCCTGATGACAGACACTTTGCTCTGGATAAGGCTTAATTCATACCCAAGCTTTTCTCAACCCGTCCAGCTCTCTTGTGATTCCCTTTGGATGCTACTTTTATTACAGAGGGCAAGACCAGTTTGGAGCTCTGAGTTTCAAACCGGCAGGGTAATATATACAAAAACAGAGCAAGGTGAAAGTGGAGCCCAATGCATCAAGAGGAGAATGAGAACCAGATGCCTCAGCTCAGGGAAGAGTGGAAAGAAAGGAGCTGCCCGAGGGGACTGCTCTGTGGCTCACCTCTAATCAAGGCTCACGAGGAGCAAAACAAGAGGAAGGCGAGACGGGAAATCGCAGCCTCCGGACTACAGGGAGTGGGCAGGTGGAGGTGAGGGAGCGCTGAGGTCAGAAAGGGAAGAAGGGCGGTCTTTTCAGAAGCCTTAAAAGAAGGCCTTCGGGAAGCAGACAAAACCTGCTTCCTAGCAGAGCATCAGGAACTGTGGATCAACTGAGCAGGAAAGCACCCTCCCTGAGGAGTCATTTTACAAATTTCTGTTGTGTCCATCAATGGAGTGGGAGGCACTAATTCAAAAAGAAAATATGTCTTATGAATTTCCCAGTAGAGATGGCAAGGTTATCGTCTCTCCTCCAAGTCAAGTGGTAGTCTGATACCCGGGGCTCTTCACTCTGGCTGGGCTCAACCACATCAATTTCTTGCTGCCCCCATGTCCACCTCCCAAGCTCTTGTTCATCTTGTTCGCCCTAGAGCTGATGACCTCAAAGTCTCACCTCAGCATCTCTCAGGAAGCTGTCTCAGATCTCTTTGTGTACTCTGGGAATACAAAGGCTTCTCCATCGTCTGAACACTTATGGTGTTGACTTGTCCATAACACTCCTTTGATACTATTCATACACATCTCTGTCCTATGAACATAAGACAATAACAGGGAGTCATTAATCCCAGCTGAGTTTTGCTGGGATTATATTGCATCAAAGTCTTTGACTCTGCTGAACCCCTCTGGATATGCCCACTTGGAAACAAGACATGCGGCAAATTGCACTACCTTTTATCAGTGTTTGCAAAGGTGTGATTCACAGATACCAGCGAGAGAATCACCCTAATGACTTATCAAAAAACGTAGAGCCAAGTGTTCATACAAGGAAGCAAAAGTCTAGAAAATAGAATACACCAAATGTTCTTGGGAGTTCACAGAAAAGTTGGAGACGTATTTGGACTTCCACAGGCTGCTGCTGCTGCTGCTAAGTCGCTTCAGTCGTGTCCAACTCTGTGCGACCCCAGAGATGGCAGCCTACCAGGCTCCCCCATCCCTGGGATTCTCCAGGCAAGAACACTGGAGTGGGTTGCCATTTCCTTCTCCAATGCATGAAAGTGAAAAGTGAAAGTGAAGTCACTGAGTCGTGTCCAACTCTCAGCGACCCCATAGACTGCAGCCTACCAGGCTCCTCTGTCCATGGGATTTTCTAGGCAAGAATACTGGAGTGGGGTGCCATTGCCTTCTCCAACAGGCTAGGATTCCCAAAATGGCAGGGGTGGGGGTGGGTGGGCTCTATCAAGACTTGATCTCAAAGGGCACACCCCACCCAGCTGACCCAAGTGTGCACTGCATTTCCCACACTGGCAGGTAAGCTTGTAGGGGTCTACAACTTTCACAGTACACACAATCAATTCCTAGTTCCATGCCCTATCTTAGAAGGTGTGGGATATACATTTGAAATGTGAAGCTATGGGAACTGACAAACAGCTCAAGAAGAATATAAAATTTTATAGAGAATTGGTTCTGGGACTTCCTAGGTGGACCAGTGGTTAGGAATCTGCCTTACAATGCAGGGACATGGGTTTGATCCCTAGTCGGAGAACTAAGATCCTATATGTCACAGAGCAACTAAGCCCATGCATCACAACTAGAGAGCCTGTGTGCCACAACTACCGAAGCCTGCATGCTCTGGAGCGAGCACGCCACAACCAGAGGGCCTGTACAACACAGCTAGAGAAACCGTGTACCACAGTGAAAGATCCCACATCCTGCAACTAAGCCTCGATGGGGCCAAATGATATAAAAACATAGAGAACTGGTTCAAATATAAGCTATGTAGAACCCAACATCTTGGGAAACAAAGAAAAAGAAAATTATTCTAAAGCTACTGACTGAATTTTAGGAATCAGTATCTCAGATTTTTAAAGTGACCTATCAAATATCAGCATATATATGTATCAGTTTTTTAATCTCTGTATATATCCCCAAAGGACAGACTAAGTGAAACTGACCTAGTCGAGTAACTCAGAAATTATTTCCCATAAATTTATGAGTTTTGCTTTTTATTACCATGACCCATCTTTCTATAAACACTTTAATTTGGAAGTGCTTGCTCATTCTTAAATTTGGAGATGATTAATTTACCATGGGATACTTTGACTTGGTATCAAGTGCCACAAATTGTCATCCGGTATGTATGTGTTTTCAAATGACAGTGAATCAAAATCGGATGTTGTAAGGTCTGGGATACTCTCTAGATATGGCAGAATATCATCCCTGGTCAACTTCAGAAGTTGCAACTTGGGCAAGGGCCATTGAGTGTCGGTGTGTTGGAGGAGCTGAGTTCTCCGCTGGTGAACTGGTGCATAGTAATGAAGCTGCTAAACACCATGCGTAACTCCAGCTGTCTAGCACACAGCACAGGGTTCCTGGCTTGACCAGCTGAACCAAGCTCAACCCCGTTTGATGTCCCACCATACTGCCTCCCTCATGCCCGTGACCTACTACTAATAACTGAAAGAAGACTGTCAAACTGGTTGAAGGCTCTGATACTGTTTGGGTGTCAACCATCCCTTCATCTGTCATGTCGCAGATTTGTTTGGATGTCATTAAGACGCCAACTCTTTTTTAACTCTGAAAAAAATTAGAACTGACTGGAAGTGCATTTTGTCATTAAGATACCCTCAACTACCTAAATGAAATGGATACAAAGGACATAGTCATTATTTCTTAAACTCTACTTCAAGGTAGTATCAACATATTTCTATATAATTCAACTTTCTCAGTTTATTGTCTTACCTATAGTGATAAGTGCTTTTGGGCCATCAAGGGGATAGGATTCTATACATGGGAAATTCACTGTGAATTTCTTATTCCCAGGAAGCCCCGCAATCGGGTCCCCAAGCCTCTCACTGAAGAGCTTGCCGGCGTCCCTCTGTCATCTGCTGAAGCCCCTGGAGTGACCCCTTCATGCCACCCTGCCCTTGTTGACCATGGTGTTGTGAGTATTCTGTCATCTGTCATGTGGGTGCTATTCATTTGTTCAACTAGAGATCCCCGGCCTTAGATAGTCCAGGCATGGTAGTGCGTGCTGATGTCACAGGTGAAACCAGTAACACAAGGTGTTAAGTGCTGCTGCTGCTGCTAAGTCACTTCAGTCATGTCCGATTCTGTGTGACCCCATAGACGGCAGCCCACCAGGCTCCCCCATCCCTGGGATTCTCCAGGCAAGAATACTGGAGTGGGTTGCCATTTCCTTCTCCAATGCATGAAAGAGAAAAGTGAAAGTGAAGTCGCTCAGTCTGTCCGACTGTTAGCGACCCCATGGACTGCAGCCCACCAGGCTACTCCGTCCATTGGATTTCCAGGCAAGAGTACTGGGGTGGGGTGCCATTGCCTTCCCCGGTGTTAAGTGCTACAACAGGTGAATGTACAAGATGCCATGGCTCTCATTTTGTCTCAGCGAAAGGGGTAAAGTCAGGCTGAGTGTTGAAGGATGGGTGAGGAAGGGCCTATAGAAGCTGAAGGCACAGCACATGCAAAAGATGAGAGGGACCTGAGTGTCACCGAAAAGCACAGAGAGAGGAAGAGAGAAGAAAGGAATGGTGGGACATGAAGCTGGAGAGATTAAGTCCCAAATGCTAAGGACCTCAAATGCTAGGTTGACCAATTTGGGCTTAACTTGGAAACAAAGGGGATACAGTGAAGGCTTGTGAGTTAGGAAGTGAAGTGGTCCAACGAAGGTTTTAAAATGCTAACACTGATCCCACTGAGGGGGTGGGTAGGTCGGAAAGTTATGGAATCAGAAATAAGAAAATCTGTAAGGAGACTTTAAATAGGCCAGGAGAGAGGCTATGAGAATAGTTTGGTTTTGAAAAATATGTACAGGTAAGTTAAACTTTGTTGACTAATTAAATTGTGAGTGCATATGTGTTTGTGTGTATATGTCTGTCCATGTATGTATAGAGTTGGAAATACAGACAACAAACTAACAAGGAAGACAAAGATTCTAAAGAGTCAATGTTTGCAATATTACTAAACTAAAAATACGTGGTGTCCAAGAGAGCAATGAAGAATAGAAATGGAATGCATGTGGGTTGGACGCCTTTGGCAGTCCTGTAGATGCCATGGGTGAGAATGAGATTGGCCTTGGAAATAGAAACAAATATTATGGACAGCAACCATGATCAACAGAGGAGGGCACGGCCCTGGGAGGAAGCTGATGAGGGTCAGAGAAGTAGAAGGTGAGTCAGGAAGGCAGAAGAGGAGAAACCCAGGGCGAAGGAGGGAGCAGCAGTGGGAAAGGCACTCAGGTCACCAGCGTAGGTCACATCTGCCCTTAGCCTGGAGAATGACATTTATTTCACTTTGGATGATGACTCTGCATGTCCCTGAATCACGGAAGAAACACTTTTTTTTAACTAGTAATACATGTCAACCACAGCACTAAAGTTTTATAAACAGTATCTCAAAGAGGCAAAAATTACTATCCCCATTTGACGGATAAAGAAACTGAGATTAGAAGAGGTTAAATACATGCCAGGGGTGAAATTGTATTTGATCATGAATCCAGAGCTAGAAGCGATCTTGGTCTTGGTGCTGTGTTCTTTCCCTGTGAACTCTGCCCTCCTGGCTTCCTACAGCATGTTGCCAGTAACCACCGTCTGGGCATTCTGGAATAAAAGGCTTGGAGACAAACACAGGGCTCAGGCTTGGAGGGTTAAGATGCATGTACTTCCTTGGCACAGGGGGATCGTGAACCCCCTGAAGCAAGATTCGACTGTCATGATCTGCCAGCAGTGTGGCGGGTCTTCCAGGTGTCAGGGCAGACCAGAGGCCAGCTCTAAACAGATTCTCAGCTGTGGCAGCCCTGCGAGAGGGCAGAAGGTCACTACCACCTCTCTGAGGCAGACAGATCTAAGGACAGAGACATGTTTCAGATTTGATCACCAACTGTTGCCTAGGAGAATCAGGACAATCCCAAAGGAGCAGCTTCTTCCTGAGCCAATGGTGAGCCCAGGGATCTATGGAAACCAGAGTCCAAGGGCTGATGGAGGATCAGGAGCCACACATTACCTGGATGCCACGCTGGGGGAGTCTTACTTTTCTGGGATGATAGGACCTCTTAATTTGAAGGATCCTGATTCTGACTTTCCCAAGGTCAAGCAGCCTCTTCAGGAATTCCCTGGGGCAAATGCCTGTAGCTGACACCTCTCCAAGCAGTGGGGATGGGAGAACAAGATGACCACTGCCATTCTGACATCTGACCTGGGATGACTCCCCTGTTGTGTGTAGGCAACACCGCCCCTACACACAATGGGGCAGTGCGGGCATTTCCGCTCAGTGCCTCCCGGCTGCTCAGAAAGCAGCAGACACAGTACACCGCCTTCCAGCCTCGGACCTTGCTCCTCACCTGCTGACTCTCCATTCTGCTCAGAGCAAACAGTCAGCAACTCTTGGCCAAGCTGAATTCGACTCAGAGAAGCTGGCTGAAGACTTCCTGGTGGTACAGTGGATAGGAATCTGCCCACCGATGCAGGGGGCACAGATTTGATCCTTAGCCCAGGAAGATTCCACATGCCACAGAGCAACTAAACCCACATGCCACAGTGACTGAGGCTTGTGCTGTGACTACTGAAGCCCGCGCCTCTAGAGCCCAACTGGAGAAGCCCAAGCACTGCCCCTAGAGTGGCCCCCACTCACCGCAACCGTCTAGAGAAAGCCCGCACACAGCAGCAAAGACCCAGGCCAACCAAAACTAAAATAAACAAAAAGTCATTTAAAACCAAAAGAAGCAGGCTGCTCTCCCCAGCTCCAGTCAGCAACCTTGTCTCCCCAGACTCTCCAGAGTCTCTCGCATCATTCCCCCAAAGCCTGCAAGAACAACTGCATTCCTCTGGGATGCTCCCCAATCTGCGTGTGCCTCCCCACGCAGGTCCCATGCAGCTCCCTTCCCTCTGGTCCCTACCTCTGTGCTGTTCCAACCAGTCTAGACCCGTCGCCCACATGCCGCCCATCATCCCCTCTCCTGTCCTCTCCTCAGGCTGTTTTCCTTGTCAGTATGCTCTCCCCACCCCCTGTCTCTTATACACATCTAGATGTGTATAACAGACAGACCAACCACAGACTCTTCTGTTCCGAGACTCTGTGGCTGTGATGCTTTCTANTCCTCAGGCTGTTTTCCTTGTCAGTATGCTCTCCCCACCCCACCCCCCCAAAGTAACCTGTAACCCACAACAAGATTGCATCAACAGAGATTTTTGTTCAGTGGAGGCTGTCATCAAATCCTATAACTTTGTTAGGGAGATGGATCCCTGCTCACCTGTCTCCCCATGTGATCAAAACAGCTCACGCTGTAGAAGCCCAGGGCTCCCTGAAGCATCACTCATTTGCATCTGGCCCATGACTGCATCTTCCCTTCTCCCTTCTCCTCCATGTCGTCACCCTCTGTCCCGGTCCTGAGCAGGAGACCTGTCACTAAACAGGATTCGCAAGAAGCTGGTTGGACAAAGAGGCCCATCTCTTGTTGGAATTGCTGTGGCAATTACAGCTCCCTGGGTTGGGTGCTATGGCAAGGGCCCAGGTCTAGAAGGTGAGGGAAGGAGAACGGGGAGGAGAGAAGGATCAACGATCAGGTACCTGGAACTGGTGCTTTCCTAAATGTTTCCCCAGTTGAGGAGCACTTGCAGTTTGAAAGAAGAGCCTGCCTCAGGTTGGCTGGTCTCCTGTCCAGAGCTCTACCTGGCACCCTGCACCCAGGGAGGAAGACGGGAGGGGCAGCAGGATTCTCTTCTCCATAGATGCAGTGGTTCCCAACATTTTTGGCCCCAGGGACCAGTTTCATGGAAGACAATTTTTCCATGGAAGGAGCAGGGTGATGGTTTGGGGATGATTCAAGCACATCACATTTATTGTGCACTTTATTTCTGTTGCTGTTAGATCAGCTCCACCTCAGATCCTCAGCCATTAGATCCCAGAGGTTGGAGACCCTTGCGTCGAGTATAACTCATCGGAAAGAGGGCAGCCCTCTCCTGATGCCAGCAGAGCTTCCAGGGCTCACTTCCCCAAAGTTTACTCTTCTTTCTGACCCAACAGAGAAAAAAAATCAATTTTAAGCTACCAACTAAAAATGCCTTCTCCCAGTGCGTATCTGGTTACAGCAGTCTACATCATACTCCCCACCATACAGATGTGTAATTGCCCTGAAAGCAGAGTTGTCCAGAAGTGAAATATTAAACAATTCAAACCTAAAATGTTCCAGAGGTAGAGCAAAGAGAGCTGGGTATGTCTAAGTAACATGCTATGTAGAACCAGGAAACACACACACAGAGTACTTTTGTGACTGCTAAAACCATAACATCTGGAATGCCATTCTGGAAAGCATCCAGATGTTTTCCATGAGGAACACTTTGTAAAAATTGTTAGCCTTCTAGGCATTTGTGAATTTTGTAAGGCGAGTGCACTCCCAGGCCCACATAGGAGCAAATATGGGATTATAAAGTGCTAAATGCTTTTCACAACTGTATAAGCAATAATGCGCTTTGGGTAAATATTCAGGGAAAATTATTTTTACAGACTAAGCGAATGGATAGGTTCCAATCTGCAATTAGATTTGTATTTCAGAAAAATCAAGGAATGTAGGACAGCTAGTGTTAGGGCGGCCTGCCTGGGAGCCAAAGCCCCTAACCTGGGCAACATCACACATCCTGGTCATTAATTTCCTTGTTTGTAGTCATTCCAGTGCTGGAAGAGGCTAACGGAGTTTCATAGCTTGTTATATTTATCTTCCTTCCCGAGGATTTTTATATTGCATTTTATAAATCCGGCTTCAATTTATGTGTAAGCCCCGTAATCATTAGCATTATGTTTAAAAAAGAAAGAAAGAAAGAAAGAAAGAAAAAGCTCAGGGAGAGGAAAAAAAAAAAAAACCACTCCAACAACAATGCCTGGGAAACCCTTGGAAGCATTGTTCGTTTTTTTAAATGCATAATATATAAACATCTTAAAGGAATACCCGAGTCTCTTTTGAAATCAGAAATCATGTGAAGCAAGGAAAGAATCATAAAAGCTTATTGATTTCCCGAACCCACTAAGGAAAAGTATTTTTAAACTATGATTCACATAAGGGATACATTTGACACATCAAGAGAAACTGGAAACCAGGCTCCGTGCAGCCACATCAGATACTGCTCTGTGTCGACTTTGTTTACCATTACAAAGTGAAAAGAAATTTGCTTTTCCTTCCCTGCTCCCTTTCCCTTGAGGATGGTGACTTTAATTGATTTTGTCCTCCTTTATACAAAAGTCAAAGCTAAAAACGTCCATGATAAACTAACCGGAAGTCTTAGCATTTTCATTATGGCCATCACTGCTGTTCTTCCTGGGGCTTGACCCTCAATCTGGTGAGAGCCAAGGCTCTTGAAACATTTTTGTTTTGAGCCGTGAAGGCTTGCTACTTCCTTAAAAAGAAAAGAAAAGAAAAATCCTTCAACTGGGATCTGCAGAATACTCCCAGGAAAGATGTGGAAAGGCAGAGCACCTGGAGCCTTCTTGGTAAATAGGTGAGATGTCCAAATGGAGGCCAAGTTGGCCCCCAAGGAGCCAGGCCCTTAGGCTGCTGGGGGCTGTGGGAATCTGGACCAGGGGACCAGCATCCTCTTCCTGCCTTTTCCTTCTTCATCTGCACACAGCATCATCTCCCTCAGGCCATCCCCACCAGGAGGGCTTTTCTGGGGTACAAAGGAGTTAATACTAAAACCAATGCACAGCCCAGCATGGTGACAGAAGAAAGACTAAGACTCTCCTCTGTTTTTTTCATTCCCCAGAATCCTGGTGAGCCAGCGCTGGGAGCTCAGTGACTCAGTGGGACTCGCTTATTTCTATGACCATCAAAACACAACAAAGAAAGAGACACACCATTTGTCATGTTTTGCTGTGGCGCTCCTGGCCCACCAGCTACATGGACATTTCCACAGGTCGTCAGTTACGAACACCATGCTTAACACAGGTGTCTCTAAGCTCTTGTGGCTAATACATGAAATGAACAGAAAGCTAAGGATCTCCCAACTCTACCCTAGAGGAGCTTCAAAGACAAAGAGAAAGCAATGAGGAATGGGAAAATGCCCAAGGAATCAGAAAATATCGCAAGGTCAACCCACCTGGTATAAATCAGCGTGCACGGTTCCAAAGGGTCGCATGGAAACCTCACGCTCAGGTGTAATTTGCCCATCCCGAAGTATTTTTCCTAGTAGTGCCAAATGCCATAATGCTCTCTGTCAGTGATTTGAAATTATTCTGTAAGCTACATATCGGGTACACTATTGTTAATGAAATGCACACAAGATGATGAACAACTTCCTTTTCCTGCTGGAGCCCCAGCTGCAACCAGTGCCTGGATCCTTCGTGCTGTAAATCAGCCCTTTGTACTCCAGGAGGATTCAATGAGCTGCAGGTGTGGGCTTGTGGAAGGCCGCCTGGGATTAGGTAGCAGCATTTGATATGAGATCCCAAACAGCACCAGCAATCTACACGCCACATGCGGCCACGGGCTTTGGAGAAAGCAAAGGAAAAACGCTGATGAAATGTGGCACGGGACCATGGAATGCAATGTCAAACTTTCACATCTGCAGGAAAAGAGAGAGAGTTCCTAATTTTACAGTGATGATGTCATGGAGAATTCATGACAGTGGAAATGATGGGCCAAGGTTTGCAAACTGAACCACTTAGGTGGTTGCTAACCAAAGGTTGGGATTTTCAAGGGACAGGGCAGGTTCAAATGTGATGCTGATTTGCCTTCCCTGGCCTGAGGCATCCTTGGTGTGGGTGGGTGTGTGTGTACATGCACGCATGCATGCATATGTGTGTACACACACATTTGCACAGAAGCTCTAGATACAGATGGAGACAGGAAAAGAAGTTGTATTTGAGAGGTTATGCTTTGCACAGGCATATAAAGCTGATACTTTGCATGCCAAATGTGTCCTTAAAAATATACCGTCTCTGTGTTATTCTGCGTAAAACATTGCTAACTGTCCCTAACAACAGTATGTTTTTTAAAGACAAATTTCAGACACTCTAAAAATTCACCAGCCAAGAAAAACTATCTTACTTGTTCACTTTCTCCTCAATGTTAACCACTGAGAAGAACTTCTTTTTTAAACATTTTTTTTTCCTTCCTCGGGGCTGAAGAGACATGAACACAAGCCTGGTTTTGTTATTAGCATACTGATACAATATATATTGGAGAAAACATAGCTTTAATTTTTTAAGAGTCTGTTTTTCATTTGCTTATCTTGATAGTTTAACTTAATCATTATTTTCAACCATATATGATTTAGATATTATGTCATTAATTCATGTACAGTCCATCTGAGTAATGATTGTGGTTTTCTACTTTACAAATTCATCTACTTCACCAAGAAACCAAGAGAGTCAAATTCCATGCAACATCTGGTTTCCATTGAATGTAATTGCCATTTGCAGAGTTATAATCATGTGTTATTGTAAGGACCACGGTGTCAATCACTTCCCTAATGGGGAAAATTCAATGCCTAAATACCTGCGAGAACAAGAAGCTGACTTCAACAGGTGCATTCAGACGCTGGGTTTTAAGTAGAATTCTAGCCTACCCATTTAAATAAATCATTTTAAGGAGAAACAATATTCTTTCCATCCCCTGTAGCAAGGGAAAGCATAATACCCAGGGCCTCAATCTCCCCTGCTCAGTTCCAGTACTATATCACATTTAATCTTTTAAAAAATGTACGAATGTGCCCATATCACACTGATCCTTTATGTTGCATACACTCGTGGGAACCCCCGAAGGCCAGGCAGGGGTTTTGCAGACTTTCTGGGGAAGAGGCCATCTTCTGATCCTTCCTGCTTTCCATGAAGTCAGTCATCTCCTTCATAATGAATATAGGCCAAACTTGATATCAAGATTAAACAGCTCAAAACGACCAAGGGCATTATAGTCCTTTCTAGCCCATGGGGTTTTGAGGAGGATAATCACATAAGAGTTTGAAAAAAAGAATCATGAAGCACTGTGTTTGAGTGTTCACTTTGTAAGCACTTTATGGCCAAAGGGAACCACATTTCCCTGACCTCAATCCCTGTTGTATTTACAAGCCAAAACCTGTTTGAACGAGTCAATGTTTGACCATTCATTCAGAAAACCTTTCCTAAGGCAAAAATAATATTCTAGGAATTGCACTGGACATTGATTAAAACAGAATCTAGAGTGGGAGAGTACCCATAATTACAGCATGATACATGCAGTACAAATAAGCCCAGGTGTTTCAGCAGCAGAGAAGGGCCATTTCATCCAGCCTGGTTAAAGAAGATGGGTGAACCCAAGAAGGCCTCCTGGAAAAGGTGACTGCTGAGCTGAGTTTTAATGATGAATAGGAGTAGAAGGCTTTCTATATGTTAGTCTAAAGACTTGTCATGAAATATTTATGGGAGTAAACATTTTGATTCATTAGAAATACTATGGACTTCCCTAGTTTTACCAGTAGTCATATGTGGATGTGAGAGCTGGACCATGACGAAGGCAGAGTACCAAAGAATTGATGCTTTCGAACTGTGGTGTTGGAGCGGACTCCTGAGAGTCCCTTGGACTGAAAGGAGGTCAAAACCAATCAATCCTAAAGGAAAGCAATCCTGAATATTCACTGGAAGGACTGATACTGAAGCTGAAGCTCCAATACTTTGGCCACCTGATTCGAAGGGCCAATGCTGGGAAAGATTGAAGGCAGAAGAAGGGGACCACGGAGGATGAGATGGCTGGAGGGCATCACTTACTCAGTGGACATAGGTTTGAGCAAGCTCCAGGAGATGAAGGACAGGGAAGCCTGGTGTGCTGAAGTTCATGGGGTCGCAAAGAGGAGGACACAACTGAGCAACTGAACAACAGCAACTGGGACTTCCCTGGTGGTCCAGTAGTTAGGAATCTGCCTTGCAATGCAGGGGACGTGGGCTCCCCTGGCCAGGAAACGTAAGATCCCACATGCCACAGAGCAACTAAGCTCGAGTGGTGCAACTACTGAGTCCACACACTACAGCTAGACAGTCCCTGCGAAATAGCCCAAGGCCACAACTAAAAACCGACACAGCCAAACAAATGTTTTTAAAGAAATACTGCAAAAGAGTAACTTACAATTCCTTTCAATTCATTCATTCACATATTTATATAAAGGTTCTATATACCATTCCATTTAATGAACTTATTCTTCTCCTCTAGGAGGGTCTTAGGAAGTATGACTGAAGGAGTAATTCCCCAGAAGCAACTTTTACTGTCTTTGGCATTATCATTAGCATCATTCCATCTTACATTTGAGGAACGTACACTCTGAAATCCACAAAATATATTTTCTTGTCATAATAAAGTAGACAGTGCAAGTGCTAGATGAGCCCTTTTGCGATTCACAGATCCTAAACAGGCACAGTGAAGAAAGGCCTAGAACTCAAGTCTGTGACCTCCGTCCTAAGACTGATTGGCCTAAAATGTGAAGCCTCTGGTCTTGATGAGGAGGGAGGAAGGGAACCCTTATACCTGGTCCACAGCTGATGCTCACCATGATTGAGAGGATGAACACATGACGGGCTGAGAAAGTGGCACTGACATAGATACACTGCCATGTGTAAAAATGGATAGCCAGCTGGAAGCTGCCGAATAGCACAGGGAGCTCAGCTCGGTGCGCGGTGGCGACCCAGAGGGATGGGATGGGGAGAAGTGGGAGGGAGGCTCAAGCGGAGGGCATATGTGTATACATACAGCTGATTCACTTTATTTTTTACAGCAGAAACTAACACAACATTGCAAAGCAATTATATGCCAATTAACAAAAAAGGCAACAAATTACACGTATATACTTATAAAAGAAGAATGAATACATTTTTCAGCTCTTAATTAGAAATGCCTATGGAAAAGACTTTCCTTCAGAAAATTTAAAGCAGAGTTAAAATTTAGCACTGCTTCTCTTGGGCTTGATCATGCATTTTGTGATCATATTGGCAGCACATTTATTCTCACAATTTTCCTTCTTTTCAAGCAAGTGGTTAAGGGGGTCTACATCCTCGAGCACTTCCTGACTCACAGCTGGAGGGATAACACAGACATGGTTGAAAATCTGGCTGGATGGGGCCGGGTGGACTGAACAAGTGGGAAATAAACATGTGGATAATTAAAAAGTAGCAATGTAAAAAAAACAAAATAATCTCCACAATAGGAAGGAAAGTGCTAGAGAGACAGTGTAGGTACGGAACCCTGGATCAGGACCCAGTAGGTTCCAACTCGCAGGCTGTTCCTTTAGCCTCTATATAAGCCCCTAGTTTTATCATCCACTCCATAGGAACTGCAGCCTCTGCACCACCTACCTCATCGCTTATTGAGCGAATCAAGAGAAATATCTAGAACAATGCCGTGCAAATTACAAAGCAGGGAGCAAATGCAGGGAAGTTATCATCCCTGACAGTTTGAGAGGTGCTTCCCTTTCCACCCAAGGCTGCCAGAGCTCCATTTATAGTAATAACATCTGTTGGCTTGAGGCCCCATTGAAGATCATTAGACCCACAGAGGCAGGAATCTGGTTTCTGGATTCTCTGAAGTGCAGATGAGGCTGTTTCTCAGAAAACTCCTGTTCCTTTTTAGTTTTTACTTGTTTGTTTTTTGTCTTTTTTTTTTTTTTTTTTTAGAGATAATGTCTGAAATCTAAGGCACTTTAAGGCTCCTTCCAAACAGAACGTACAGTTTCCAGAATGCCCAGGCACTGGCTACAACTCATACAAGCACATATTAGGCTCATTCAAGCACACCTAGGCACAGAGGCAGTGCCTTTCAGATGCAGAGTCCCCCAACACTGTATCCCAAGCCCCGCAGAAGGTAATGCACACATCCTCCTGTGCGAACGGCTTCTCATCCTCAGGACTAGTGACTGGAGACCACTTTGCTGGAATCCGGTTCAAGGAACCAGTCTGTAATTTCTGGAAGAAATTACTCTCTCACTCACATACACATGACAGTTTTGACAATGGATAATGACACGAATGAGTCATTTTGTACCTGGGAGTGCACTTTGTCCCGGGAAATTCCTCATTCACAAAGTATAAAAGAGGGCAAAGTGACATTAGTGATGTTAGCAGCACCCACAGAAAAGAATTTCCTCTAGCTGTCAGGACCTAGGATCAACCCCAGGTTATGCCAATTATCAGCCGAAGAATCTTAGGTAAGTTTCTTGGCTTCTCTTGGCCTCAGTTTACAGATCTATATAATGGGGGCAATGTTCTTTTAGTTACTAAGTCGTGTCTGACTCTTTAGCAACCCATGGACTGTAGCCCACCAGCCTCCTCTGCCCACAGGATTTCCCAGACAACGTTACTAAAGTGGGTACCATTTCCTTCCCCAGGGGATCTTCCTGACCCAGGGATAGAACCCAAGTCTCCTGCATTAGCAGGCAGATTCTTTACCACCGAGCCACCAGGGAAGCCCAATGTGGGCAATAGTTCTTGCTATTCTGCTTTATGGGGTTGTTGTAACGATTAAATAAGTAAATTATTTGAAAACTCTAAGTGCTATGCTCCTATGGTCAGTAGGTCAGCTAATGTGTATGTACTACTTGCCCTGTGACTGAATAATCATGACTGATTACACGCAGCTCCACACTGCAGAATAAGACCCACCATTAGTGCACGCTTGTCATAGTGCCATGTGCTTGCACAGCCCTAAGCGTGCCGCAGGCCATAACTCATTTAATTCTCACAACCCGCCCCCGACAGAGACACCATTACCATCCCACGTGACTCAGGGTTAGACTGCCAACGTGAAAGGTAGCACAGCTCACAAGCTGTCCTGCCAGGATCTGGACCCAGGAACTCCTACTCTGGAGCTTGGATCCTCGATCACTAAGCTATCCTGCCTCTTATACATGCAGGAATACACTTATACATATATGAATTTTTAATCTCCTTATTTTGAAACAACCAAACTTATAGAAAACTTGCAAAAATAGTAAAAAAGAAACTTATTTTTCACTTAGAGTCCCCAGTGTTAACACTTTAGCACATTTGCTTTATAATTCCCTCTCTCCTTTCTCTCTCTCTACACATACACACACATTTGGATATTTCCGAATCTTTAGAGAGTAAGTTGCTGATATGAGGCCCCTCTATGTCTAAATAGCTCTGCACATTTCCTTTAAACAAAAACATTCTCTTATAAACCACAGTATAATTACTAAAAATCGGAAATTAGCATAGATATACTATTATATAGTATATATATATATATAGGAGGCGCTGGGGTAAAGAAAAAGCCAAAGCAGGAGACTTAAGACATAGAGTTTCGATCCCTGGGTCTGGAAGCTCCAACATTCTGCCTGGAGAATCCCATGGACAGAGGAACCTGGCAGGCTACAGTCCATGGGGTCACAAAGAGACGGATACATGGGAAGCGACTTAGCACGCACACATACTATTATCTAATCTACGGGTTATATTTGCATTTGGCTAATTCTCTCAGTGGATGATCCCCTGGAGCAGGAAATGGCAACCCACTCCAGTATTCTTGCCTGGGAGATCCCATGGACAGAGGAGCCTGGCCAGCTACAGTCTGTGTAGCTGAACAGGAACACGAATTATTTCAGTAATATCCTTTATAGCAACGGTTTTGTGGTGGTGGTTTTTTTTTTTTTTTTTCCCATATGCCATCCAGGATCACATGTGCCATGATCTTAACATTTTTTAAGACAACTGCGTTAGATGTTTCCCTCTGATTAGACTCAGGTTACACACTTCTGGCCAGCACACCACAGAAGTGATGAAGTGTCCTTCTCGGTGCATCATATCAGGAAGCATATGATATCTATTTGTCCCACTGCTGGTGATGTGAAAACACACATATCTTCAAACCATGCTGCTTGTTTATCATGTAAGACGCCTCCCCAGCTGCCCAGGAAGCTCCCTAAGGGCGGGGCAGAGTCCAGCTGGTGCCTGCAGACTCCACAATGCCTGGCAAGAGAATTTAGTCTGTGCTTAGTACACTCTTGGGCTTCCCTTGTAGCTCAGCGGGTAAAGAATCCGCCTGCAATGTGGGAGACCTGGGTTCTATCCTTCTATCCCTGGGTTGGGAAGATCCCCTGGAGAAGGGAATGGCTATCCACTTCAGTATTCTGGTCTGGAGAATTTCGTGGACTATATAGTCCATGGGGCCGCAGAGTCGGACACGACTGAGTGGTTTTCACTGCAATAGCACACTCTTTGCACTGTTTTCTCCAGTCTCTCCTGGAGATGCTTCCACCGTCACTCCCTATAATGACAGCATCAAGGACACATCTTCCTGTTTCTCCCTTCATGCATTCTACAGGTAGGAAAGCTACTCAGTTATTGGAGCACCTTTTCCAGATCAAGCCCTCAACCTGATGCTAGGGAATGTGGATGTAAACAAAACACAGCCTGACTGTCGTCAGGAAGGTGGTAGTGCACGCAGACAGCGGACAGGGAAGGAAACATTCACCCCTTCCCCACTGTCAACCCACCTCTTCTCTCCCGCCTTGTTTCTTGTCAACCAGGATCCTGTTTTCCGTGTCACAAACCACTCAGTGTCCAGTGTCAGAGGCTTCTAAGAAGCTCATGGGTTTCCTTCTTGATCGTACATTTTTGTTATTGCTGGCAACCCACTCCAGTATTCTTGCCTGGAGAATCCCAGGGATGGGGGAGCCTGGTGGGCTGCCGTCTATGGGGTCACACAGAGTCGGACACGACTGAAGTGACTTAGCAGCAGCAGCAGCAGCAGCTTTCCAGAGGCAGAGCTTCAACCAAAGGAATGACAGCCATGGTAGGAAGTCCAGGAGGGAGCAAGGTTTCTGGGCAACAGTGTCATTCAGGAGCCCCTAAACCCCACCCCACCGTGTGTGTCCCTGCCCTGCCACCTGGTAAGTGGGACCTTTCAAAGCACTCCAGGACACCGCTCACCCCCCAGGAGGAAAAAGCCCCAAAGCAGACAGCATGACCTTCCAAAGAGCAGTTTGACTGCAGTTTAACCAGGCAGAAAAACAGCAAGTGTGATTTTTTTTTTTTTTTGATGTGGACCATTTTTAAGGTCTTTATTGAATTTGTTACATTGTTGCTTCCATGGTTTTATGGGTGTTTTTTTTTTTTTTTTTTTTTGGCCACTAAGAATGAGGAATGCTAGCTTCCTCCCCTACCAGGGATTGAACCCACACCCTCTGAGTTGGAAGGCCAAGTCTTAACCACTGGAAAGTAAAAGCGTTAGTTGCTCAGTCCTGTCCAACTCTTTGTGACCCCATGGACTGTAGCCCACCAGGCTTCTCTGGTCCATGGAATTCTACAGGCAAGAACAGTATGGGAAGGGAGGAAGCGGGGGGATTCAGGATGGGGAACACGTGTATACCTGTGGCGGATTCATGTTGATGTATGGCAAAACCAATACAATATTGTACAGTAGCTAACTCCCAATTAAAATAAGTAAATTTATATTTAAAAAAAAGAATACTGAAGTGGGTAGCCATTCCTTCTCCAGGGGATTTTTCCTGACCCAGGGATTGAACCTGGGTCTCCCACACTGCAGGCAGATTCTTTACCATCTGAGGACTGCCAGGGAAATCCCAAGGAAGTGTGACTGACACCATTTTGAGGCCATCAAAAAAGTTTTAGTTTGTCCTTTTGATCTAATTAGAAAACACAAAATCAAACCCTGTTCAATTACAGCAAGGCTGGCTCTGTGAGGTGCCAAGCTCGAGGTGATCCAGAGAGAAAAATGCAAGGAAGAGGTGCCCCCGCCCTCCTGGAGCTTATGGTCAATACCCTGCCCTCCCCAGCCAGCAAAGGCCAGGGGCGTTCTGTGAACTTGTCAGCATGTCAGCACCGGTGGATAGATCCTAATAGCCTTTGACAAGTGCACGTGTTACTGTCCACTTAGAGGAGGTGATTAAAGACAAACAGCAACACAAACCACTGCTTTCAAAGAAAGTGGTCTCACTCTTTAGGGATGGGGGTGGAGGGGCTACACTGGGCTCCTGGTGGCAGTGCAGACAGATGGGAAGCTGGCCAAGGAGGGTTAAGAACTTCAGATCTGGAATACAAGGGCCTGGACTGCAGTGGTCCCTCTCACACGTGCAAACTGGGGCCTCAGATGAATTACTTAACTGAGCTCACCAACCCATCTTACCTGTGTGAAATCTTAAGGGAACCTATCTTGTGATGTTATGAGCACTAAAGGAGATAATTCCCTGAATGTTGTGTAGTTCCACTGCCAAGCAAACAGTAAGTCCTCAAGAATTTATTAACATTTCCTGGTCTTTTTTGAACTATGGGCTAAGTACAGTGTGCCTCCTCCCATTTCTAGCTGGGCGTGGGGTTATGGGCAGTTTGTAGACAAAAGGGCTTCATGGGGCAATCTTCTGTGAAACTCATATTACTGCTGTTTTGTTTTGTTTTGTTTACCAAAGCCTAAGAAAACTTGAAATTTTTATAGCAAAAATGGGGTCACACCTCTCTGATTCCAAAGATCCCAAAGGAATCATATATAAGAACCCCCCTCACAAGGCGCTACAGATTTCCATAAGATGAATATCAGGACTCTGCTGGAATGTGTGGTTCCTTCATCAGTAAAACGGGCTTCCCGGGTGTCTCAGCAGTAAAGAATTCACCTGCCAATGCAGGAGACACAGGAAACCCAGGTTGAATCCCTGGGTCAGGAAGATCCCTTGGAGAAGGAAATGGCTACCCGCTTCAGAATTCTTGCCCGGAAATTCCACGGACAGAAGAGCCTGGCGGGTTATAGTCCATGGGGTCGCAAAGAGTCAGACTTGACTGAGCACATATGCACTTGTCATTAAAAATGAATCCTCTTGTTCATGTTTTAGAAATTTACATGAATTTGTCACTTTTTTCCCCTCATTTGGAGCATTAGGCACTTTTTTTAAAGTTTATATTTTGCTTCCTTTTCACATGTTTCTAAGTAACTTTCAGTCATTAGAGTACTCTTTGGCTTTTGAGTGTTCTTGACATGTTTTAACTTCTGTCTAAACTTTTACTCTCTGATTTTCCATATTCTTTTTTTTTTTACCCTTCAGCTCTTTGGTTTTATTTTTCACATTGTTGTTTCTCTAATCTCTTAATATTTACTTCTTTTGCTTTGCCAATTTTTTTTAACTTCTTAATTTTACCTTTATTTAACCTCTTATATCTCTTATCTTTGTATAATAATGCTATTTTTAAATATTCCAACATTTCATTTCTTATCATTCTACATTTAAAGCCTTTCCTCCCCCTATTCACTTGATTCTTTAAGACTTTCATTTCCAAGAATTTTGTTTGTTATACTTTGTCTTGTGGTTTTATCTTCTTTAAATATTTTTATGCAATCACTGGGGCACAACACCAGGCAGAAATCTTCCCCTTGTTGGAGGGCGTCACAGTCATGGAGTGACACATTCAGGGAGTCACTCAATACCTTTGCTCTGTCTGCTTCTCCACAGCTGTCCCCCTGGAGTCCCTTAATTGAACTCCCATCAATTTTTAAATCAGTCCCAAAAAGTCATCATGTAAGTAATGTGTGAAATCCTCAAGTTTAAATTCCTTTCTCAAGACAGTAGAGAGTGAACCTATGCATGCATCTTATACAGTTCATTCCTCTTAAATTAGAGAAGGTCATGGCCTAGCCTGGGGTCATCCTGAGCCAACACTGGGAATCTGAGCAAGCCAGGTGTGCAGTGAGCTACTCGCCGGGCAGGAGGGGTGGGAGGCAAGTGGTTTCAAAAGTGTTTTGTCCTCGTCACCAGACCAAGGGCCCCAGTCGGAGGGCTCTGGTATCTGTGCAGAGTCTTGGCACAACCTCAACCCCAGAGGAGGATACACCGGCCTGGAGGAAGGCCATGTTGGCTGAAACGAGAGTTTATAAGTTTGTCTCCATCTCAAAAATAAAGGCAGCAATTCCAGTATGGAGTGAAATTGGGCAGGACAGGATAAGCCTTGGTCTAAGTCACTGCTTAGAGCATCTAAATGATGGATCTCGGTAGCCAGTGCAACTGAAATATTCCTTTTATTCTAAACAATGCTTTACGCCTTTCAATGACTGCTCACAGTCCCTATTTCATGTGACCCCATCTGTAAGCAAAGAGGAAAGGACTCAAACAATCAATAAATAGACCCAAGGATTCAAAGTAAGTGCGAACCCAGACCTGGGGCCCAGGTTTCTGCCCCTTCCTAGCATCCTTCCTCCTGCATCAGTTCACCTCTTCATGTCATCCGCAGCAAGAACCCCCACACCAACAGGAGGAGTGTGTCTACGGGTGCCGTGTTATCTCAGGGGCCACAGCCCACCTGCTGACCAGGTCCTGAAATTATTTTCTATCTTATGGAGAGATCGGGGGGACACAGTGACTTAAATCCACTCTCAAGGACAAATGGCCAATGGCAGGTTCCTGCTGGAGAGCAAAACTGACAAGGGCAAGGGGCAATGAGGTGACTGGACACAAGGGTGTCAAGGAGCTATCTCGAGAAGGAGAAGCATGCTGGGAATATGGAAACCAAAGAATGGCCCGCCACCTTCCCCAAAACCCCACCATGTCCTGCCCCATCAGATTCCGCCTCTAGTTAATCGCGGTGAGCCACAGCGTTTATATTTTGGTATTAAAAAGTTACCATGGAGGTTCTAATTTTCCGAACTGGGTCTTTAAACAATATATCTGTGTCCAGTACTGGGACAAAATTTAGCCTTAGGGCGCCAGGTCAGTGAACATGCATAACATTGATTGAAACATTTTGTGGAACAAACAAATTAACTTCCTGAATGAAAAAATACAACCTTGCCTATTACAGAAGAGTAAATCCCAAATGTGAAATTTATCTCTAATAGCCTATCGGGAAAAAGATCTGAACCCAATACCCCTTTGCCTATTGAATAACACTAATCCTGGGCAATCACTCTTCGGTAACCTTGCCTGTCTCTAGTTTGACTCGAGCTTGTTAAAATGAACCCATTTTTCTTCCATGAGAGATGTAATCAGTAGTAAGGAAACTGGAACTCTGGTGATCCTGCTAATCAATCTACGTTCCACAAATGAAAACACTCCCCAATTGGTAATTAGTTTTCGATGATGAAGTAATTAAATATTTCACTCTGAATTCCCTCTGCTCTGCATCTGGGGCTTCATAAAGGTTGCATTCTCCAAGCCCCTGTGTGTGCAACCTTGTTTTATTTATGGCTGGGCCTTTACAAGCTTTCTGAAACTCTGTCTAAACCACACAAAGGCAAGGGGAAACCCGGCCATTAAGTGTTGAACTTGATTACAGGCAGCAGAGCCAGGTAAAGCAGGGACTCCTGATCCACACTTGGCTTGGAGTTATCAGGAAAACAGGATGACACAGTTCAGGAGAGTTTTAGGAGTTCAAGACAGAAAAGCGGAAGCCAAATGTTTTCTTGTTTAGTCTTGATGAGGCGCTGTGGGGAAATGAGAGACGACCTGAGTCTTCCAAACAGGTGTTTTTCTTGGTTTGATCCCATTGCAATGGTCTTCTCCTGACATGTTTCAGTCACTGAAACACAGCATCCAGTGGAGCAATGGAAAATGTCAATGCCATATTGATTCAAAAATGCACTTAGCAGCCTGATGAAGGTGTAGCAAGACATGTTACGAAAATCCATTTCTTAAAATTAAATACTGTAAAAATGCATATCTGCAGGTTTTGTTAGAAAATCTTTTGTCTTTCTTTTCACAGGTATGGTCAACCGGTTATTATAAGGAGGCATGAATGGGCCCAGAATGAACAGTGCTTCCCTGGCAATCCTCAAGGCCAGAGGCACTGAAATTCCAGGTCCTGTCTCAAAATTCACTCCCCTCCCATGTACCTCTGGAAAACTGCTATTAGCAACAGGCAATTATATGCATTTTTAAGGTCCCCCTCGTGGTTCAGATGATTCAAGTTTTATCATTTTAAAACAGCAACCTTAATTTCCTGCTGCTGAAGAATTCTTAGCTCAGCTGGGTGGGAAGAAGGATGAAAAGCCCCAGTGGATGTGCTCTTTCAGAAAGTCAGGAAGAATTTAAGTAATATGCCTTGTTCCAGGGGAAACTCTAGCTAATCAGGCATAGAATCGAAGAAGATGAGAATGGGAAATGAGCCGCACATCTCCATAAAGAACAAGACAGCACTGAAAGTCAGTAGCAAGATTTAGGGGAAACAGTCCTAGATGAGATAGCAGAAGCCCTGGATTTTAATCCTAGATCTAGCACCCAAACGTCATATGACCTGACAGCTCCAAAGGGACTGGGTTTATATCCCCTCAAGTCCGCCTGCAAGCAAGATGTGAGAGCTTCACGAAACTTTCTTAGGGTCAGTGAGATAAAGGATGCACAACCACACTATACACAGTAAAGACTAATACAAATATTTGTCTAATCTTTTCTATCTTATCAAATGTAATTGTCAGGAAACCCACTGTCTACCAGGCTAACTGCTTTTCCAGCCAGTGAGCCTGTGTCAATAGCAAGAGACTGGATAAACCCCAAGACCTGAATTGGGGTGCTCTTGTGTGCCATGTGAAGTTAAACGTGGCTACTAAATCATATGAGAAAATAAGCCTGGAGACAGATCACGATATCTCTCATTTGTGGGTATGCATTTAACTTAGGGCTCTCTAGATGGCTCAGCGGTTAAAAAAAAAAAAAAAAAAATCTGCCTGCCAACCTAGGAGAATGCAGGTTCGATCCCTGGGTTGGGGAGAGTCCCAGAGAAGGAATGACAACCCACTCCAGTATTCTTACTTGGTAAATCCCATGGACAGAGAAGCCTGGCAGGCAATAGTCCATGGGATCGCAAAAGAGTCAGTCAAACAACAACATCATTGTTTAGCAGCTAAACAACAACACTGAACTTCTGAAAATGAGACCAGTGTCTCTGGAATCAAGGTTCAGAAACCAGGCACTTAATCCATTCTTCCATCTGCAAGGGAAAGTGGAGATCTAAAGGACTGAAATTTTTTAAGCAATTCATGATGAAATTCTATTGTACAATTTTCAAATTCTCTGAAAATCTCCAAAGTCTTTGGATCCCATCAAACTGCCTTGAAATCTTTGCTTTGTTTTGCAAGCAATTTACAAAGACAGTGGTAGAAACCTTGCTGCTGTCACCAGATGGAATCACTATCCCAACAGATTTTAGGCCTGTAAATGCAAATACTCCCATACCCCCAAAAAGAAAAGAGAGAGAAATGCTATCCTGAGTTCAAAGCAGGAAAGCATCTTGAACTCACAGGTGAAAAATGCACTAATGACAGTAGCAGTATTACTTGCGGCAGTGGAGAAATAGCCACCATTTACGGAATGAATGCCTACTTGTTACCAGGTGCTGGGCCAAGCATAAGCATATTATAAATTATCTTATTCAACCCCTGCAGCTCTATGAGGTAGGACCCACTATTCACCTTTTACAGATGAGGCACCAAAACCTGTCCAGTCAGGAAGCTTGCCTAAACTGACAGATCTAACAAGTGGCAACATGTGGATTTGAACTTGCATCAGTCTGACTCCAAAGCCAAGATTCTGAATTGTGATACACATCTACCTTCATACAAACCCATAAAAGTCTGTGCTCCAAAATCTGCAGCAGGCTTTGTAATCATACCTCTGCACTATGAAAATTATCCATCTGCAAGGGAACATTTCTTCTTGTTCGCCTTGCCTACACAAAAG
This sequence comes from Oreotragus oreotragus, assembly GCA_006410675.1. NCBI lineage: Eukaryota > Metazoa > Chordata > Mammalia > Artiodactyla > Bovidae > Oreotragus > Oreotragus oreotragus. The sequence goes on along the minus strand of SJYX01015307.1, from coordinate 10,477 downwards.
CATAGAGGATGTCCAGGCTCCAAGAAAACAGTTGGCTTTACAAGCATGTGTTATGTTTTGTCACCTTCTCACTTGTGTTGATGCTTGGAGATGAGCTCCCCTGCTTGGCAAGCATCCTGGGAACTGGGCTTCCCCTCATGGGTGGTGTCATAGTTCGGTCTGCAAACAACCATAGACCTGGCAGTTTAAACAATGCATAGTTATTCCTCTCAGTTCTGCAGACTGGGAAGTCCAAAGATCAACTTCACTCACTGTCTGGTGAAGTTCCGCCTCTTAGTTTATGGATGGCCATTCAGTATTAGTACCTGTATAAGAAGATGGAGTACATGCTTTCTGTTTCTCTGCTCTCCATTGTGTGAGGACACCAGGAGGAGATGGCCATGGAAAAAGCAAGAGAGTTCCAGAAAAACATCTATTTCTGCTTTATTGACTATGCCAAAGCCTTTGACTGTGTGGATCACAATAAACTGTGGAAAATTCTGAA
>SJYX01015306.1:360679-388947 GCA_006410675.1 Oreotragus oreotragus | reverse complement strand
ACTGCAGTCCACCCGGCTTCTCCATCCATGGGATTTTCCAGGCAAGAGTACTGGAGTGGGTTGCCATTGCCTTCTCCAGGTTAGACACCTAGGAAAGAGTTTTTGTTCCAGTTCAAGTCCAGAGGCCATCTGCTGGTAGAATCCCTTCTTCCTCTCGGGACCTCAGTCTCTGTTCTATTCAGGTCTTCAACTAGTTGAATGAGGTCCTCTCACATTGTGGCAGGCAATCCACTTTACTCAAGTGACCAATTAAAATGTTAATCTCATTTAGAGTAATATTGGACCAAATATCTGGGCACCATGTTAGTTAGTCACTCAGTCATGTCCAACTCTTTGCGACCCCATGGACTATAGCCTGCCAGGCTTCTCTGTCCATGGAATTCTCCAGACAAAAGAATACTGGAGTGGGAAGCCATTCCCATCTTCAGGGGATCTTCCTAACCCGGAGATTGCACCTGGGTCTCCGGCATTGCAAGCATATTCTTTACCATCTGAGCCACCTTGGCACCATTTGTTGATGTTGTTGGGTTGCTATGTCCAACTCTTTGTGACCCCACGGACTGCAGCATACCAGGCCTCCCTGTCTTCCACTATCTCCTGGAGTTTGCAAAACTCATGTCTGTTGATTTGGTAATGCCATCCAACCATCTCACTCTCTGTCGCTCCCTTCTCCTCCTGCCCTCAGTCTTTCCCACCATCAGGATCCTTTCCATGAGCCCCATAAGGTGACCAAGTATTGGAGCTTCAACTTCTGCATCAGTCCTTCCAAAGAATATTCAGGGTTGATTTCCCTTAAGACTGACTGGTTTGATCTCCTCACTATCCAAGGGACCCTCTCAAGAGTCTTCTCCAGCACCACAGTTTGAAAGCATCAATTCTTTAGTGCTCAGCCTTTTTTATGGTCCAAATTTCACATCCATACATGACTACTGGAAAAACCACAGCTTTGACTATATGCTCCTTTATCAGCAAAGCGATGTCTCTGTTTTTTAATACGCAGTCTAGGTTTGTCATAGCTTTTCTTCCAAAGAGCAAGCTTTTTTTTAAATTAACTTATTTATTTTAATTGGAGGCTAATTACTTTACAATATTATAGTGGTTTTTGCCATACATTGACAAAAATCAGCATTTTGTGGCTGCAGTCACCATCCGCAGTGATTTTCGAGCCCAAGAAAATAAAATCTGCCACTGTTTCCATTTTCCCCCCATCTATTTGCCATGAATTGATGAATCTGGATGCCATGATCTTAGTTTTTTGAAGGCTGAGTTTTAAGCCAGCTTTTCCACTCTCCTCTTTCACCTTTATCAAGGTTCTTTAGTTCCTCTTAGCTTTCTGCCATTAGGATGGTATCATCTGCATATGTGAGGTTGTTGATATTTCTCCCATCAGTCTTGATTCCAGTTTGTGCTTCATCCAGCCCAGCATTTCACAGCTCAACTCTGCATAGAAATTAAATAAGCAAGGTGATAATATACAGTCTTCATGTACTCCTTTCCCAATTTTGAAACAGTCCATTTTTCCATGTCCACTTAGAACTGTTGCTTCTTGACCTGCATACAGGTTTATCAGGAAGCAGGTAAGGTGGCCTGATACTCCTATCTCTTTATGAATTTTCCACAGTTTGTTGTGATCCACAAAATCAAAGGCTTTAGTATAGTCAATGAAGCAGAAGTAGATGTTTTTCTGGAATTCCCTTGCTTTTTCTATGATCCAATGGATGTTGGCAATTTGTTCTCTGGTTCCTCTGCCTTTTCTAAACCCACCTTGTACATTTGAAATTTCTCAGTTCCCGTACTACTGAAGCCTAGCTTGAAGGATTTTGAGCATTATCTCAATAACTTGTGAAATGAACGCAATTGTACAGTAGTTTGAACATTCTTTGCCATTGCCCATCTTTGGAATTTGAATGAAAACTGACATTTTCCAGTCCTGTGACCACTGCTGAGTTTTCCAAATTGGCTGACATATTGAGTGCAGCATTTTAACAACATCTTTCAGGATTTGAAATGGCTCAGCTGGAATTCCCTCACCTCCTCTAGCTTCGTTCATAGTGATGCTTCCTAAGGCCCACTTCACTTCATACTCCAGGATGTCTAGCTCTAGGTGAGTGACTGCTGCTGCTGCTGCCTACACAATGGTTATCCAGGTCATTAAGACCTTTGCACAATTCTTCTGTGTATTCTTGCCACTGCTTCTTCATCTCTTCTGCTTCTGTTAGGTCCTTGCTATTTCTGTACTTTATTGTGCCCATCTTTGCATGAAATGGCCTAGCCCGGTTGACACAAGAAATTAACTGTTATATACTGTTTCCTTAAGCAACTTGCTTTCTTAACTCTCCATTTTGATTTTGAGATTTGTCCTTGTTGATGCATGTAGCATTTCATTGTATTTACATCATAGGTTATGAATTTTTCTATCGATGGACAGAGGTTGCTTCACTGTTGAACCGAAGAGGCTGCTTCGGTTCCTTGTCACAAACAAGAGGGGCATAAATTTCATGTACACAGGAGAGATTCTTTCTAGGTCTGAGGTGGGCAAACTACAGGCAGGCCAAATCCAGCCAAGCATCTATTTTGTAAATAAAGTCTTACTTACTGGAACACAGTCACACCTGTTCATGTGCTAATTGTATACTAACTGGCTGCTTTCACACTCCCAGGCAGAGTTGTGGATTTGCAACAAAGACCACAAAGCCTAAAGTATTTCCTCCCTGTCCCACTAGAGAAAAGGTTTCTGGGAATTCCCTGGTGGCCCAGTGGTTATGACTCTTCACTGTCCCCGCTGAGAGCCCCGGTTCAATCCCTGCTCAGGGAACCAGGACCCCACAAGCAGCCGCAGCACACCCCCCAAAAAAGAAAGGGCTTCCTACTGGGCTCCAGGTTGGTACTAGGAGCAGCATGGGCTCTGCCTATCATCAGCTTTTATCCAACATTGCCAAATGCCTCCCCAGAGTGGCCACACAACTACCCCTCCCAGAAACAGAATATGAGGCCCCCTTCTTCATATCCTCTACTTCCAAAGGTTTGCCAGTCTGATGCTTGTGAACTGGTTTCTCATTGCTGTTTCATATTTGGCTCTTTAAACTTGTATCACATATTCATTCAACAAACATCTATTAAGGGATCATTGTGTGCCTGGTACTGTCAAGATAAAGCTGCTCCCTTTGACAAGAGAAAAAACTAAGCTACTCAGTGTTAGAATCACGATTCAAACATGGTGGGTGATGAAGCAGGATGGTTGTGTGTGGGTGGTGCAGGCATGCCCTGGAGAGGTTAGCACCATGAAAAATGATCAAATAGCTGACTGTTCTGCAGGTCTAAGGATGCTCAGTTGAGAAATAAAGCAACAATTTGGCTCTCTGCCCACAGCTTCTCACAATCAGGGGCACTTCCATCGTAATTCTTAGCAAAAAGGACCTGTATTTCACACAGGCATCATTGGAATCGTTTAGTAATTAAACTGGTTTCCTATCTTCTCTTTTGACCTTAGAATATAAAACATCTGCAATTATAAGAGAAAGAGTGAATGTGAGAAAGAAACTGTCCATAAATGATGCAGCAAGACATACAGCTTTATTATTTAAAGTTATCAAGAGAGCCAGTAAATAAAGGAAAAGAGAGGTGGGGTGTGAGAGCAGTAAATCTTCATACGTCCACCAGGAAGTCAATAAATAATGCTTGTGGCTGAGAACTCAAGCAATCAAAAAATCGTAGAAAGATGGGGCAAGCTCTGGACAGACAAACAGCTCGGGGCTAGGACATGAGGTTAGAAAAATGTGTGCCTGGGAGTGCTTTTTCTTTACCAACCTTTATAAGCGCTTCTTTTTAGTACTGTTTAATTTTTAAACTAGTGTATGCCTGGCTTTGTTAATTTTTAAGTTGAAGTACAAGAAAGTACAAAAGAGAGTTTCTGAAATAATTACAGGTGAAGTGACATGTGTGTAACAATCTGAGATGAGTAGAGGTCAGTGGAAATGAAGGTTTTTTTTATTAGCCATGAGATTTTAATTGTTGAAGTGAAGAGATGTGTCTCTTTCTACCTTTATATGTAGTTTTATGTAGTTGAAATTTTCCATAATAAAAAATCGGATTTTTTCATAGCAATGAACTATGAGTCAGACATATGAGGATTAAATTCAACTGGGATGCCTAGTTCTGTAGGCAAGTTCTTGAACTCTCTGGGCCTCAGTTTCCCCATTGGGAGGCTGGGTGGCCGGGTTTGGTCATAGCATGCAGAGGTAGCAATGTGAGTCAAGGGCTGGAACCTGGAAAGGCTCTCATCTGTTCAGGAAAATAGTTCAGCCCACAGCGGGGGAGAGGAGAGAGAAAGCCAGAGTGAAGAGCAGGGTCAAGTTGTCTGGGTTTATTTAAGAGCACACCCCTGAATAAATTCAAATTTGCTCTTAGTAAGTTCATTCCAGGAGAAAGGGAAATGGGAAGCTGGAAAACATTTGCTTCAAATGTAGAAAGTGGAGAGACACAGAGAGAAGTCACAGAGGAAGACCAACTGGCTGCCCAAACAGAGCCTCCCAGAGTCACCATATCTTGAAATGCTTGGTGCTCAAAACTCTGATTTTATTAGGGCATCTGTAGAAGTAAAGCCCACTCATGACAAAGAAACCCTTCTGACATGTGTACCCAGGATTACATACTGCTATACTGTGGTGGTTAAACTCTTTGCTCAAAGCAAGTCCAAGGTAACTGAGACAGGATGTTGAGGGGCGAGGAATGAAGGAGGCCTCCGGGGAGGGTGAAGACAAGGGAATTCTGTCCTCCCATGACAGAGGGCAGCCTCTAGGGACTAGGAGCTCCTGATTGCCCAGCACTGTGAACACCAGCACCCACACCAGCACTATCAGCCTCTTGCTCCACACTCCTCTGACCTCTCCTACTAAGACCTCTTCTCTCAGATGGACCACAGTGTAACGATCAGGTCAAAACTCATATGCAGTATAGACTCAGGAGGGTTCCCCCAACCTCAACTTCCCAGAAAGACTAAAATTAGCCCTCAGCGTCCCTGATTCTCCCTGGATGCCCAGTGGCTGTGACTCTGCTTGGGATGAGCTGTCCGGGAGCTGACACCTTCTCCGCTCCCTGAGGACATGTTCCCTAACTCCACCCGCAGGTGCAACCTTAAGTCACTCTGTGGGTTTCGTTTTCTCCATCCACAGCTAACAACTAGCAGGTTGAACTAGAAAAGAGATGACCAGGACTCAGACCAAGCTGGATAAGGGATGGGAATGGAGTGAAGCATCGCAATGTAGGGAACTGTTATCTTTGATCTGGGAGTGAGGGGAGGGGCCGGAGGTGATTCTCAGGTTGGAAGTAGGTACAAACCTGGCTGTGCCTTGAGGGGCTCCCCTGTCTGGTTGTCCCTGAAGAAGCAGCACCATTTCTGGGCCCATTCATCCATCTCATCCTGTACCAGACACTGTGCTGGGGGTGGAACAACAGCAGAACAGAAAAGCAGTGCCTGGCCTCAAGGAGTTTATATTCTGGCAGAAAATACACAGATAGCAACTAATAAATCAAGAAACAAAAACTGGTAATAACTGTAAGCTGTGATGGATTCCTCTGGTAGCTCAGGTGGTACAGAATCCGCCGCAATGCAGGAGACCCCAGTTCGATTCTTGGGTCGGGAAGATCCCCTGGAGAAGGGATAGGCTACCCACTCCAGCATTCATGGGCCTCCCCAGTGACTTAGACAGTAAAGCATCTGCCTGCAATGCAGGAGACTTGGGTTCAGTCCCTGGGTTGGGAGGATCCCCTGGAGGAGGGCATGGCAACCCGCTCCAGTATTCTCCTGGAGAATTCCCGTGGACAGAGGAGCCTGGTGGGCTATGGGTAATGGGGTCACAAAGAGTCGGACATGACTGAGCAACTAAGCACACATAGCTGGGATAAGTGTTTTAAAGAAAGACAACAAGGCAGAGAGAAGAGCCGAAGAAGATCCTGCCTTAGGCGAGGAGATCGCGAGAATGGAGCCACCCACACAAAGAGGCGAGAGCAGTCCAGGCTGAGGAGTCACCACCCGCCAAGGCCTCGAGGCAGGAGGGAGGCCCGCATGGTCCGCGAAACCCGTACCAGCAGGGTTTAACCTGCGAGCGGTGGGAGGATCGTCACGCCTGCAGGGCCTTGAGGGCTGCAGTCAGGAGTTCGGGTTTTATTCTAACCAAAAGAAACACTGCAGAAGTTTGTATTTAATTTAATCACAACAACAAGATCTGATGTGAAGAGTTGAAGAAAATCTCCCTGGAAGCAGGATGTAGCACGGATGCAAGGAGAGGAGGGCCGATGGATTAGGAGGATGGTGTCTTGGGGTCAGAGAGCATGACGGGATGTACACCAGGGTGTGGGTGGAAACTCGAGATGCAGATGGATTTGAGGTACACTGGGGCAGGAGTGGGCGTAAAGCTGACTAACCTTGGTGTTGGATTAGATGTGGCAAGACTCTGGTCTTTGGGTAGATGTTGGTACTGTTTACTGGCATGGAGAAGTGGGGGGGTGATATTTGAGGGAAAAAAATTCCGTTTTAGTCATGTTAAGTTTGTTAAGTAGAAAAGATGTCAAGGGGAGAATGGTACACAAGCCTGGAATAGACAGGAACGTTCTGGGCTAGAGACAAAAATACAGAAGTCGTTGTCGCATATACATTTCAATCCATGCAAATGAATCAGATCACTTATGACTATAAAGAGCAAACCCAAAGACCCAATCCTGAGACACTCTAGCATTTCGAGGTCAGAGAAGAGAGAAAGACTTCATGAAAGAAAAAGTCAAAAGCTGGCCACAAAGTAGGAGGAAGAGTGGGGGAGAGTGGCTCATGGGAGCCAAGAGAGGGAAGCATGTCTTGTGACAAACGCAGTGGGCAGGTCAGGATGAGCACAGGGATGCATCTGCTTGGCTTGGAGATGGGGGGGCCTTCACCACCTTGATGAAATTGCAGTAAGAGTGGGGTGCAGGGAGAGATGATGATTTCTTGCTCATTTATTGCTGAAAACAAGACATTGTTGCTGCTGTCCAGTCACTAGGTCTCGTCTGATTCTTGGGACCCCAGGACTGGAGCACAACAGGCTCCTCTGTCTCCATCACCTCACAGAATTTGTCCAAGTTCATGTCCATTGAGTCAGTAATGCCATCTAACCCTCTCACGCTCTCCTTTTGTCTTTCCCGGAATCAGATTCTTCTCCAACGAGTCAGCTCTTCACGTCAGGTGGCCAAAGTATTGGAGCTTCAGCTTCAGCATCAGTCCCTCCAATGAATATTCAGGGTTGGTTTCCTTTAGTATCAACCGGTTTGATCTCTTTGCTGCCTAAGGGACTCTCAAGAGTCTTCTCCAGCTCCACACTTTGAAAGCATCAATTCTTAGGCTCTCAGCCAACTCACCTCCATACATGACTACTACAAAAACCATAGCTCTGACTCTGCAGACCTTTGTCAGCAAAGCGATGTCTCTGCTTTTTAATACGCTGTCTAGGTTGGTCATAGCTTTCCTTCCAAGGAGCAAGGTCTTTTAATTTTATGGCTGCACTCACCATACACAGTGATTTTGGAGCCCAAGAAAATAAAATACATAACTGCTTCCACTTTTCCCCCATCTATTTGCCATGAAGTGATGGGACTGGATGCCAAGATCTGAGTTTTTTAATGTTGACTTACAAGTCAGCTTTTTCACTCTCCTCTTTCACCCTCATCAAGGGGTTCTTTAGTTCCTCTTCACGTTCTGCCTTTAGAGTGGTATTATCTGCATATCTGAGGCTGTTGATATTTCTCCCAGCAATCTTGATTCCAGCTTGTGACCAACCCTGACATTTCACATGATCTACTCTGCATAGAAGTTAAATAGCAGGGTGACAATACACAGCCTTGTCATACTCCTTTGCCAATTTTGAACCAGTCAGTTGTTCCATGTTTGGTTCTAACTGTTGCTTCTTAACCCACATACGGGTTTCTCAGGAGACCAGTGAGCATTCATTCTAAACTTGAAAGTCAAACAAATGTGAGAAGTGTTTCCAAGGTTCTTACATCTGCCAGTGCACCAGCCGAGTCTCATTTCCTGGAGCCCAGTCTCACCCACCTCCTCCCCTTCTGCAGCTCTGTCTCCCGGGATGTCAATACCATCAACTCCGAATAAAGCATTCATTTTACCCTTGAGCCCAAACAATAAACCCTTTTGAAAATGCTACTCATCCTTCCCCTTTTTGAAACACAGTGATAGTCAAATCCCTCACCTGCCTCGCTTCACATGCATCAGCTCACGTGATTCTCACAACTACCCCAGGAAGCAGAGCATGGCATTATCCACATTTAATGGATGAGGAAACTGAATCTTAGATCACTTATCCCAGCAACTGGTGAGGGAGGAGCTGGGGTCAAGAGTAGGCCACCATGTTCATTGCCTGCACACCATTTACACTGTGTGGAGAGTCGCAGACGTGATCACCGGAGAGTGGGGGGAAGGGATTGACTTAGATGTAGGAGAACCCAAGGAGGAAGGAAGGGAGGCAGCAAGGGCCAGTTTGTTTTTTCGTTTGTTTTTTATCAGTTGCTCAGTCGTGTCCAACTCTTTATGATCCCACGGACTGTAGCCTGCCAGGCTCCTCTGTCTATGGAATTCTCCAGGCAAGAATACTGGAGTGGGTAGCCATTCCCTTCTCCAGGGGATCTTCCTGACACAGGAATCGAGCCTGGGTCTCCCACATTGCAGGCAGATTCTTTACTGTCTGAGCCACCAGGGAAGCCCCCAGGAGCTCTGCCTGAAAGCCTAGGGTTGATCCTTAATTCCTCTCTCTCATGCCCCCTGTAACTGCTCCATCCCCACCTCCTCCCTAGTCAAAGCGCCATCACCTCTCCTGGGTGAATGCAGAAGCCCTTCAGCTGGGCCCTCGGCATGGCCCCCAGTGTCCTACAGCTCACTTCCTGCAGGAGTCAGTCAGAGGGGTTCATTTACCATGGGGGTCACCCCTGTGCCTGTTCACAAGCTTCCAGTGACTTCCCAGCAGAGGCCATCTCCTTTCCACTCTTCCCAAGACCTTCACCCTGAGATCTGGCCTCTGCCTGCCTTTCTAACCATGTCTCCTACCATACCTGCTAATTCCCCCAAACCAGCACACAGCCAGCACAGAAGAAATCATCATCACGTGCTGGAGACATGAAGGCAGGAATGAGTGAGTGAATAAAGCAGCTTCATAAACAAAGCCATGTTCAAGATGAGTACTAAAGTGGGGAAGAGTTTCTCAGGTGGCCAGGTTCGGGGTAGAAGACCAGGTGTTCTAGGTAGAGACCACAGCGTGGGCCAGGACAGCAAGAAGGGCCAGGAGCAGCTTGGGGGCTTCCTGAGCAGGACTGGAGGCAGGTCTGTGCAAAGCAGAGGCTCTTAAAGTCCAATGTGCATTGTAATCCCCTGGAAAGCTGGTTAAAACAGAGATCATTAGGACCTACTCCAGAGATTCTGACTCAGACATGGGAGGTGGGGTCTGAGAATTTGCATTCTCACAAGTTTCAGGTGATGCTGATCCTGCTGGTCCAGAGGGACCACACTTTGAGAACCAATGGGGTAAAGTCTGCTAAGGAAGCCTCCACGTGGAGGCACAGAGGAAAAGTCCAGGGATATCAGATGAGACAGCTGCAGGCCACGTCCGGAGCAGCTTGAACCCACATAGCCAGTGGGCAGCCCCTCCTACAAGTACCATCCCCCACAGAACACACCCCTGCCCACCTCGACCTCTGACTGCCATTTCCTGCTAGTCAACCCCAGCTACTCTCATCCACAGCATTTTAGGCTTTGCAGGTGGCTTTGCCTTTTGCTTCTAGCAAAACCAATGGGTACTAATCCCTCAAAACCAGCTAATCTCACATAGCAATTTGTCTTTTGCTGCTATGACAGTGTTTCTTTTTAACAGAAGTGGTGTTAAGTTACATGGCCTTGATGGTAGGAGTCCCAGCTCTGGGCAGTGGGACAGAGAGAAGGAAAGGATGTCACCTGCTGGTGTCCCCAGCATACCTGGGGACAAGCTGCCAGCCTGCCTTCCCTTAAGTCTGCCCTTGAGAGCAACTGTTACACCAGTTTATGTTATACTTTTCTCCTACTAGAAAAGTGGACAGGTGTGGCCCCAGAGTCATGAATAAGCATGTTTGCATTCCCAGCATCAGCCAGGGACTGAAAATCTTAGTGTGTGGTACTTTTATTGCCTTCTCCCCAGAAAGAAAAGGTGATTGGAGAAGTGAGGTTAATTTGCATCCACTATAGCCATAAATCCAAGAGGACCGGATAGCTAACGCATGCCTCTTGCAGTCTTAAATACAAATGACCTCTGCTGTCTAGGGGCTGACAGCAAAGCATACAGCTGCATGACCCCTCTGGGCCTTCAGAGTCGGACCACAAATCTGCCTCAGCTCTTCCCAGTTTACAGAGCTCAGAAATGAAAGCTCAGGGACTTAGAGTGGGAGATGGCTTGGGTTGATTGGTTAGCATTCTCACACACAGTAGGGAAGATGTCTCTTTGTCTTCATGATGGAGTCCAAATAGGAACCGGGAATCCTGACTCTTCTGTGTTATAACAAAGACAGAAAATAGTCCTCCACAACACAGTCTCTCTTGATTCTGATGTATCTTTTGGTTTCCAAAACTGATAAAGATTTGCACACTTTCAAGTCACATTAACGTGGCTTGGCCTTCTGGCTCTGCCACATTCCAGCTGTGCCATTGCTAAGGTTAATTGCTAAGGCAATTAACATATGCCTTAGCAGCGTCATCTATAAAATGGGTGTGTTGATATCAGCATGGGGGTGATGGAGGGGCATGAGCATTTAGTGAAGTTGTGAATTTAGTACTGAGTGGGAGGTGGGGCACTGCTGGTGAGCTGAGATCTGTTTAACAGCTGGCTCTCCATGGATAAAAGGTTCTGTGGTACAATATTTGCCAGTCTCCCTAGTGGAGCTACTCTCACCCAATGACATCAAGCTACCCACACAGACACAGAGCTGGGAAGAGATGCATGCAGGACAGTGTTACACAGTTTCACCTGTCTATTAAATAAAAGTGCCCAACCTAAGAGCTGAGAATTAAGTTTTATTTGGGGTCCTACTGAGGACTATAGCCCAGAAGACAGCCTCTCGGATAGCTCTGAGGAACTGTTTGGAAGAGGTAAGGTAAGCTGCAGGATATAGGAGCTTTATGCTAGAAAACAAACAACAAAAGATCACTGCTAATCATAAGAAACTGACATCTCAAGCTGATGATTTCAGTGCTTTTATATATAAAGGGAGATGAAGAGTCTGAGCTCATTGAAGTTATCCCTTCAATATGCATCTTAACTATCTAAGGCCAGTATCCAAAGCACAGAATGCTTCCTGTTTTCCTGCATCCTGGGTTCTTAGGGTGCACCATGGGGGTAGGGCGCAGCTGCAGTGACTAAATGGCTTGGTCCTTGTAGAACTATTAATAGAATGGCAGGCAACATTCTTTGTTTACTGGAATGACAAGCAATGTTCCCTGTCCTCACATCACTATAGACATAATAGAAACAACCTCAAAAGCAGAGATGACAGTCAAACATAGTAAAACAATTTGGAACTGATGAGTATTCATTACTTGTATATTCTGAGTATTTATTACTTTTGTTTTTAATATAATTTAGTGATTGTAGGGCTTCCCTGGTGGCTCAGATGGTAAAGAATCTGNCAAAAGCAGAGATGACAGTCAAACATAGTAAAACAATTTGGAACTGATGAGTATTCATTACTTGTATATTCTGAGTATTTATTACTTTTGTTTTTAATATAATTTAGTGATTGTAGGGCTTCCCTGGTGGCTCAGATGGTAAAGAATCTGCCTGCAATGCAGGAGACCTGGATTCAACCCTTGGGTGGGGAAGATCCCCTAGAGGAGGGGCTGGCAATCCACTCCAATATTCTTGCCTGGAGAATCCCCATGGCAGAGAAGCCTGGGTGGCTACAGTCCCCGGGGTTTCAAAGAGTTGGACATGACTGAGTGACTACGCACAACACAGAACATGTAATTGTAAGTTCACATAATTAAAATTTTCGTGATGGCTATGTTTAACAAGCAGCTCACAAAACTCCTGAACTAGTTAACAGTCTGCCCTGGCAAGCCAGTCCAAGCCAGTCCAAGCCAGCCCCAGCACAGGGGTCGGGCGGCACACGTGTGGACGGGCGGTAAGTCCGACTTCCCTTCTTCTTCCTTTTCTGTCTTCAGCCCCAGAGAAGATGGTTTTCCCAGATATAGAGACAAAGATGGTCCCTGTTCCACTGCAGGCTCCATGCTTACTTTTGGCCTTGGCCAGTATCCCAGTCCTCAGCCTGTGCTAAACCTCAGCTGAGTCCCAGCCCTGGACCGGCCTCCCGGCCCTTTCCTGGCTGCAGGAGCTGAGCCACCACTGACACCCAGAGGCCGTGGCCTCTGCGGGGCTGAGGGACCCCAGGAGGACAGAGGAAGGCTCTCTGCGGCTCAGCCCTCGCTGCAGGTCTATTTTAGGATCCCGTCTGTGGACATGGGGTAGCACCGCCAGCCAACTGTGCTTTGGCAAGTTGGGACTTATAATTAGCCTCTGCCTGAGGCTCGAATAAACCTCTTGTTGTTACTAAACAACAGTGAAAGCAGGAAGGTCCCCAGCTTCCCGGAGCCCAGCGCTGCCCAGCCTCCTCGGACAGAACCACTTCATCTGCTGGGCAGCGTCCAAACGGTCCCAAGCCACCTCCGGTCCTCATCCGGGATGAGGAGGAGAAGCAAGGGCAGGGTCCCGGCCTTGCCTCCCATCAGTCGGCACCTTCTACAGACTCCTGCGCCAGGGCTCCTGGCAGCCTCCTACTTAAGAGTCTGCAGTCCCCCGGGCAGACTTCGCTGATTCCCACAAGCCACGCCCCAGCCGTAACGCAGCACGTGTAAGCGCTAGGGTGTTTATTCTGGACAACCAGACATAGGTGACTGCATCCCTAAGCATCTTTCTGCTTTTCCAGATTTGTGTGCCTCTGAACATGGTACACACATACCGCCACTCATGCCCCAGGGCTGGGTTTTGTTTTTAACTTTTTCTGTCCAACCCCTCGGTCCCGTTTTAAAAGCAGACACAAAATGGAGCTGTACCCAAGAGAATAGTTTAAACCTGGAGCTCCCTCACTGGCACACCCCACCTTCGTCTTTATACAGATATACTTATTTGTTTATGGCTGCACCGGGTCTACCTTGCTGCCCAAGGGCGTCAGTAGTTGCACATCAGCCCTAGAGCATGCGGCCTTCAGTAGTTGTGGCTCACAGGCCCAGTTTCCCCACAGCATGTGGGATCTTCCCAGACCAGGGATCGAACTAGTGTCCCTTGCATTGGCAGGTGGATTCTTAACCACTGGACCACCAGGGAAGTCCTGCATTAGTCATTGTTTTATTCCCTTCCTTAAAGGTGGTCTTCCAGATGGTACAAGCTGCAGGACTATTCTGCCCACATCGGCCCCACATAGCCACATAGTTTAGAGCACTTCTGAAGCCATCTTCTCTGTATCAAGGTTTTTGAGCCCACAATCTGGACACCTTCTATGCCTCCAGGTCCCATACCGGCGTGAAATATTTGCCAGGGGTACAAATGTGAGAAAATGAGCAGAGTGAGTGCCCTGAGCTTCAAACTCATCATCTGCAAGATGGCATCACTGAGCATCCTGAGACAAGGAAAGGGGCTCTTGATGTGGGGGTGGCAGTGTGCGGAGAGGATGAAGAGAGGGCTGGGTCAGAGCTGCCAGAGATAGTGCTCAGAGGCCTCACTTAGCCAGAGCCCTTGAATGAACTATATTCAACCACATAACTATGTCTTCTTATTGTCTGTATTCTTGATGCTCTGACAGCCGGGGCCTCATTAACAGGCAGAGACTGCGCTTTCACTGGGCTAGCAAATCCTAGAGATAGTAACCACTTACCTGGGACAATGCCTCCGAGATGCAAATCAGCCCATTCTGAGTCAGTACCCCAACCTGACTCCCATTGCTGGCTCTCACCTTCCAGGAGGCAATATTCCTCTGCTCCGACCACCCAGGGCTAGGTACCAGAAAACTGGGGACCACCACTATAGCACAGAGACCACGGAAATTATTTAAACCAGCCAGTCCCAGCCGCTTACCTTGCCATGCCCATTTCTTCCCATGAAAACCACAACAAAAACCTTTACCCATGCTTTCCCCTCACCCCTTCCTGACCAACTCTGGCGCTTCTCCAGATGTTGATGGAATGACCATCACAAGCCAAACTTGGGGACACAGCAATGAACAAGGGGCTGACCTGGGGAGGGCTACTTCAGCACAATGAGATGAGACTTTGCTGGGGAAACAGGAAACACAGGATGGACCAAGTCCCAGCTCCAGGTGGACCCTCCTCTGATCCAGTAGGGTCATCCTGTGTGGTTTGTCGACTTCATTGATTTTCCCAACAGCAGCCTCATCTTCTCGCTGCTCCAGCCCTACCCTGACACACACAGGGGAGAAGGAAACTGGGGTCTCCTTCTCCCCATTCTTTCTCATCTCACTCCAGTCTCTGACCTCTAGTGCTGGAAGTCCTCCGCCAAGTCAGCAAAGAACTCATTAATTGCAACTCATTAATTTTTAAGAGCAAAGGACTGATAAGAGCTTAAAACAGTCATTTGCATCCTTTTATTTTTTCAATTTTAATATTTTTGTTAAAGATAACTTGTGCTGTGCTTAGTTGCTCAGCTGTGTGCAACTCTTTGTGACCCCCTGGACTGTATCCCTCCAGGCTCCTCTGTCCATGGGATTCTCCAGGCAAGAATACTGGAGTGGGTTGCCATGCCCTCCTCCAGGGGATCTTCCCAACCCAGGGATTGGACCCAGGTCTCCTGCATTGCAGGCAGATTCTTTGCCGTCTAAGCCACCAGGGAAGCCGAAAACATAACTTACATATAGTAAAATACACAAATCTGTAAGCTTAACAAATTTTTACCAGTTATGTGTGTTAATCACTCAGTTGTGTCTGACTCTTTATGACTCCATGACGTCCACCAGGCTCCTCTGTCCTTGGAATTCTCTAGTCAAGTATACTCGAGTGGATAGCCATTCCCTTCTCCAGGGTATCTTCCCTACCCAGGGATCAAACTCAGGTCTCCTGCGTTGCAGGCAGGTTCTTTACCATCTGAGCCACCAGGGAAGTCCCTTTGCTTATTATATGTCAGTGTAACCATCAGATCCAGACATGGAACATCTGGGTTTTTTACATTTTGTTCATTTAGTTTTGGCTGCACCGGGTCTTTGTTGCTTTGCACGGGCTTTCTCTGGTTTTGGCGAGTGGTGGCTACCGTTCACTGCAGTGCAAGGGCTTCTCACTGTAGCGGCTCCTCTGGTGGAGCACAGGTTCTGGGCAGTCTGGCTTTGGTATTTGTAGCACAAGGGCTCAGGAGCTGTGACATGTGGGCTCTGGAATGTGCAGCCTCAGTAGCTGTGGTGCATGGGCGTAGTTGTTCCCTAACATGTGGAGTCTTCCTGGATCAGAGATCAAACTCATGTCCCCTGCACTGGCAGGCGGATTCTTTACCACTGGGCTATCCAAGAAGTCCCTGGAACATCTTCCTCACTCCAGAAAGTTTTCTCAGGTTTGCTCCCATTTTTTTAAAAATGTTACTATTTATTTTTGTTTTTGGCTGTGCTGGGTCTTCATTGCTGTGTGAGCTTTTCTCTAGTTGTGGTGAGCAGGAGCTTCTCTGTTGCAGCGTACAGGCTTCTCATTGTGAAGCTTCTCTTGTTTCAGAGCATGGGGCTCTAGGGCACACAGGTTTTGGTAGTTTCAGCTCCCGGGCTCTAGAGCACGGACTCAGTAATTGTGGCACACGGGCTTAGTTGCTCTGGGGCATGTGGGACCTTCCTGACTTAGGAATCAAACCTGTGTCTCCTGCACTGGCAGGCAGACTCTTTACCACTGAATCACCAAGAGAGCTTCTTGCCTCCTTAACACGTGTACACCTATGGCGGATTCATGTTGATGTATGGCAAAACCAATACAACATTGTAAAGTAATTAGCCTCTAATTAAAATAAATTTATATTAAAATAATAAAATACCAGTTAGTTTAACCCCCAGCCCGAATTGAAGATTATGCAAAAGTCAATATGTAAAAAATATGTTTTTTAAAACAAGCTTCTCTGGTTAAAAAGAGGACCATCCCCCCCCAATTCCCACCTGTGGGGATCTTGAGAGGTGTTGTGGTCCAAGTTTGAAAAACCATTCTTCTCCATGAAACCTCTGAACTGTATGTACAATGTTTATGTTCCCATATATGTTTTCAGAGTGGACAGAATTCTAGAGCTGTCCAACATATATTTCCATCTAAATAGTTAAGTTTAAATAAAATTGAGTGCTCCCCTTCTGCAGTTGCCTTTACCACATTTTGAGTGTTCCCTAGCCACGTGGGGCCACTTGTTGGCCCGCACAGTGTAGAACAGTTCCATCATCACAGAAAATTCTGTTGGACAGCACTGGTCTAGAGAGTTCATCAGCTTCTCAAGACGTCCATGACCAGAAAATGTTAAGAGACACTAGGTTGAGCCAGTCAAACTTCGTTTAAGGAGCCAGAAGTTTCTCTGGAGAGCCAAAAGCTCATCGTTGTGAAAGAGGCTATGGGCAAGTCTGCCTTAAGTAATCTTTTTGCTCCAAAATCCAACCCTAAAAGCCCTTAAAATATATCCAGATTTTAGACTTTAGTGTCTATCTAAAGTGCCTCTCTTAAAGAGGGACACTTGAATTCTAAAAATACTTGCTGTGAGAAAATTTCTCACAGCACCCCAAAGCCTCTGTGCCCAGCGTGAGGCCCAGTGGGAAGTAGGAAGACGTGGAAGTGACCTTGTCCTTCGGTGTGTGGTCGTTCTAGGTGGGCGAGGCGGTCCTGGAAAACGCACGGCTCATGCTCCAGACAGAGAATATCCAGGCGGGCGCGGACGACTTTAAGGAGAGGTAACACTCTGCAGCAGAGGGGGCTGTCCTTCCTCACCCAGGACTCCTGGGCCACTTGGGTAGTGTGTCTGCAGCAGGCACCTCAGTGTCACAGAAGGCTGGGTGGGATAACAGCAGTCCTGGGAGAAAGCAAAGCCAAGACCAGCCTGCTCAAGTGCTCCTTGTTGACACAGATACGTCTAAGACCTCAGGGATTTCTCGAGGGTCACTTGGTGTAGAGCAGGGGTCTCAAAACTCATTGTACATTAGAATCACCTGAGAGGCCGATGGAACTCACAGATAGCTGTGCCCACACTCAGAATCTCTGATTCAGTAGATAGTACCTAAAATTCACATTTCTAACAAGGTCCCAATGATGCTGATACTCTGGTCCTGGGAACACACTTTGAGAACTACTGGTTTGGATCTATGCTTCTCAATTCCAGCTGCATATGAGAATTATATTGAAAGTGCCGGTACACGAGCCCCACGGGCTAATTAAAACAGAGTCCCAGGGATGGGGCCCGGCCTCTGTATCTCTAAAGTTCCCCAGGCTTTCTTGATGTCCATCCAGCCTTGAGAACCATCTCTTTGGAGTCTAATACAGTATTTCCTAAAATGTGGCTGATGAAGATCATTTTAAGTGGTATAATGGTCATTGATCTTTATGTTACCTTCTGTTTATGGCCCATGAAACTGTCTTTCCACTATAGTACTACCATTTTTACTATCAATTTAAAATTTATTTAATATAAAGAGCTTTTAAAGTTTGTTGATTTAAGGTTTGCTTTTTAAGTAGACAGATTTGAGGAACAATAAAAAGTAAATAATGATAAAGGAGATAAACATTTAGGGGAAAATCATGAAGGAGAGTGAGTGTTGCCAAACACTGGCCTAATGGAAAAGCAGAATGAAGATGCCCTTTTATGGATGAGCACAGTGATTTTGAGAATATTTTGTGGGGAAGGTGTCCTGGGAGTTGAGCAAATGGGTGAGTCATGGGATTGTTATTCCCTAAACTGGCAAAGATTAAGAAGAAAGGCATATAGTTGGGAGTCTGTAGGGAAGACCATAATCCCACAGTCATTTTTATCTTAGGAATAAGAAGGGTATTGTGATGAAACTCCAATACTTTGGTCACCTGATGCAAAGAACTGACTCCTTGGAAAAGACCCTGATGGTGGAAAAGATTGAAGGCAGAAGTAGAAGGGGATGAGAGAGGATGAGATAGTTGGATGGCATCACCAACTTGATGGACATGAGTTTGAGCAAGCTCTGGGGGTTGGTGACAGACAGGGAAGCCTGGCATCCTGGCATGGGGTCGAAAAGAGTTGGACATGACTGAGGGACTAAACTGAGCTGTGATGAAAAAGGGAATCCCCCACCATCTCCTCAGATCCCCAGTCTTTTCCATTCACTGACACCAAGCTCCTCTACCTGCTAAAAGGCCTCCATTAGTGGCACTCTGGAGTCAAAGAGACTCTCAATCAGCCAGGGTTGCCATTTACCCAGCACTGGTAGCCAATGTTACAGGCACACAAGGAAGTGGATCCATCATCCAGTCATAATAGCTCAGTACACAGTTAAAGACAAACACCAGTAAATAGCAAACCATTCACACTAAATTTAAAGTGGAATTTAATTAAGTGTGATAAAACAGGATCTGACTGAAATGTCTTTCATTCATTTATTCCTTTTGGCATTAATTCATTCATTCATACATTCATATATACCTTTGTCCTGCCATTGAACAGAATAGAATGTAAACTCACTGAAAGCAGGGGTTTGATCTATTGTGTACCCCACTGTATCACCAGCTCCTAAAACAGAGGACATGAGATAGATGCTCAACAAACATTTGTTGAATGAGTGAATGAACGAGTTCAACAGGTGTTTGAATGTCCGCCATCCCAGGCCCCTTGCCAGGTGCTGGGAGTGAAGTGAATCAGGCATGATTCCTGACCTCAGTGAGCCCAGTGTTTAATGTCAATGACAGAGGAGTGAGCAGACAGTGGTCTCCTTAAGCATAGATGCCATCACTGAGATGACCCCAAATGAGGGAGGGTTGGCAAAAGAGGTGATACCTGATTTGGATCCTGAATTCATGTAGAAGTTGACCGGGCGAATAAAGGACACATGACTTCCCAGGCAGAATGAGCAGCATGTGCCAAATTAGGAGGACATGAGAAGACATGATGTGTTACTGAAATTCCAAGCAGCTTGGGAGCCTGGGGCATGTACAGCAAACAATCCTGGAGGACCACATCAGCCACTCCAAAGGGCTCAGACATTATCTGAGAGCAGAGGAGACCCTCAGAAGGGGTCTGAGCAGTGGCCCATCATGACCAGACTTGAGCTTTAAAGGAAGCTTTGTAGTGGTAGAGAGAAGAGGCAGGCAAATGAGTAGGAAACAATGGGAGTGAAGGGTCTGGATTGGGACAGTGGTTAGAAAGTCAGTTTATCAGATTATTGAGGAGCCAGAGGATGCGACGAGCCATCTGAGCAGAGAGATGACTCAGTGTGGTTAAGTACAGTCACTCTGAGGGCAATACTGTGAGTCTGGGAAGACCCTAGAAGGCAGGTGTAGTTCAGGGCTGGCCTGTGATGGTAGTAGTGGGCAAACTTGAGGGATGAGTTGAAGAACTAACTGGCTGGATTTGAAAATTATCTACTTAGACAGCCTGAAGAGAGAAGGTTAAAGGTAAATTCTAGGCTTTGAACTTGAGTAATTTAGAACACTGGTGATTCTTTTAATGAAATGGAAAACTGGGGAAGGAAAGCTTGTCTAAAATTCAGACATTGAAAATGAGTTTGGTTTTGGGGAAGCTGAGTTGAGTTGATGGTGGAGCAGTCAAGCAGAAGTGATGAGATGCCATAGGCACGGCCATGTCAGGGAGGCCTGCAGGTCAAGGCAAGATGGTTCTGGGTGCCATGAGCATCCAGGGATTCTAACTGAAGGTGAAGGTGAAGGTGAAGTCGTTCAGTCGTGTCCGACTCTTTGCGACCCTGTGGACTGTAACCTACTAGGCTCCTCTGTCCATGGGATTCTCCAGGCAAGAATACTGGAGTGGATTGCCATTTCCTTCTCCAGGGAATCTTCCCAACCCAGGGATTGAACCCGGGTCTCCTGCATTGGAGGAAGATGCTTTAACCTCTGAGCCACTCAAAGTAGGGTGGTAAAAAAGGCTACAAGTTTAACAGCAGCCTTGGGGGATGTCACAGAGATATTTCAGATCCTCAGAGGACTTCCAAAAAAGTGGTCTGACCAAAACCTCCAGTAATGCTGAATGGATCATGTGCTGGAAGGGACCAGGATCCCTGCACAGGTGAGCAAAACAGGACTGCAGAGGCAGTGAGGGATTCTTCCAACTTGGGTCAAAAGGGACCAATCCCCATTATATGAGTGGCTTTCCATTTCAGCTGGAGGGACAGGATTTGTCTCCAAAGGGACTAAATGTTAATAAGAATACAGTCCTTCAGAAAAGAATACATTTGGGTAGAAATTGCAATCCCACATATAGAACACAGAGAAACTGCTTCAGAAACCACCCTTGAGTGCTGCTTCAAAGATACAGGTCCAGCTCTGAGGAAAGCCTCTGGTGGTATGTCACAGCGCTCTGTCCTCAGCCTCCTCATTTACTATTTTTAACTGCAAGGTGCTTGAAAGCAGATGTGACAAAATGACCAACGGTCCAAAGCCAGTGGGGGCGGTGAAGAGTAGACTGACAGAGTCATGATTCTGGCCCCAGCACGTTGGAATAATAAGCCAGTGAAATTGTAAGAGGATAAGCATGAACTCCTATTTTGGGATTCAAATACTAGGTGCACTTAGCGAAGACAGGAAGACTGGGTTTCAAGCAACTCTTATGAAAACTGTTCAGGGGTTCTCCTTGATTAGTCAGCAGCAAATACAGCTGGTCAAACTGAAACAAACAAAAACTCACAATGCAAAACTTAGGGTTTGTGATGAATAGAATGAAAGGGTTTAAACAAAGGGGCAGACAGTCCCACAGGACTGTGAACTGATCAGGGAATATCTGGAGTTTTACATTTCGTTCTCTGTATCACGTTTTAAGAAGGATGTAGACCAGTGAGAGTATTTCTAATCATTCTACAAATATATCTTAAACCTGGTGCTGGGGAAACAAAATGGAAAGGGTCACAGACCCTGCCTTCAGTAATGATGGATATGAAAACTGATTTACATGCAGAATGGAGGAAGGAAGTGGGAATGTTTAACCTGAAGGAGAAAGGTCTTGGAGGGGTGGAGAGAATGGAGACGGGATGAGAGAATGAGTAAGGGAATATCTCCAAATGTTTGGGGACAGCTAGTGAAGGATTGAGACTGACTTCAGGTGTTGCAGAGGATGGAACTCAGACTCTTATAGAAATTGAAACTAAAGCTCTTGAAGGAGGCAATTTGCAATAGTTAGAGTCTTTCAAAAATGGCCTGGTGGCCTTGGGCAATGAGGTCCAATTGCTGGAAGTTTTGAAGCCGAGCCTGCATGATCACCTATCAATAACACCGTCAGGGGATTGTTACCTGGCAGGAGCTGCAACAGTCAAACGCTAAATAAAGTTCCTTAAAATTCTAAGACTTTAAGATGCTTTGTGGAATGAGAAGTATGAGACATCTCCCTTCTGTGGACAGATGAAGGTAACATGTGAAATGTGACTGAGTGGATGGTGGTGGAGGAGAGAGCGACACTGGGAGAAATTGGAAAAGATGTAGGATAGTTGTTAGGAAAAAAAGGCCTGTGCAAACCAGAGATTGAAGTGACTCAGAGGTGATGGTTTCACACTTCTATCTGTGCATGTATGTGTGTCTGTGTGTTAGTCACTCAGTAGTGTCTGACTCTTTGTGACCCCACGGATTGTAGCCCACCAGCCTCCTTTATCCATGAAGTTCTCCAGGCAAGAATACTGGAGTGGGTAGCCATGCCCTCCTCCAGGGGATCTTCCTGACCCAGTTATCAAACCTGGGTCTCCTGCAGGCAGATTCTTTATCATCCGAGCAACCAGGCAAGCCCCGTGTTATTGCATAGTTCACATATAAATCCAGGTCTCCAGTTTCTGTAGAAGAGAAAGGCACACCCCTTCTGATGCTGCAGTGTTGGGGAGGGGATGGGCAGCAGGGCCCCTGTTGCTGAAGCATGTGTGTTCCTAGGCACGTCAATCCCCACCTCTCACTTTGGCCCGGACCTGGCCCTCGTCACTCGCCTATATCCCTCTCTTGGCCTCTGAAGGCATCTGGGTTTGCAGCCACAGTCCCGAAATTTTACGTGGGCTCTTTGGAGAGAGGAACACGTTCTTCATTTTGAGATTATTGACTTCCCTGGTGGCTCAGATGGTAAAGCGTCTGCCTGCAATACAGGAGACCCAGGTTCGATCTCTGGGTTGGGAAGATCTCCTGGAGAAGGAAATGGCAACCAACTCCAGTATTCCTGCCTGGAGAATCCCAGGGATGGAGAAGTCTGGTAGGCTACAATCCATGGGGTCGCAAAGAGTTGGACACGACTGAGCGACTTCACTTCACTTCACTTCAGTCTGGTAATTAGCAGATTCTCAGTAATGTTTGTTAAAGTATCCTCAGGTTAAAAGGATGACAAATTAGAACAATGATGACAGTACTGGTCCCCTTACCTGGATATGGTCTCTTTGAGAAGCTTCCCCTAGAGCTCCTTGCTTCCAGTGCTCCATGAGACTCATCCTTTGTTAGCCCAGGTGCCCTGTTTTCAGCAGTTGGCTGCAATCATTTTCATTTTAATAAATCAATATGTAACAATTGCCTTAACAGTGTCCTCAAACCCACTGAGGAGAAGGAAATGACAGCCCACTCCAGTACTCTTGCCTGGAAAATCCTGTGGACGGAGGAGCGTGGTAGGCTACAGTCCATGGGGTTGCAGAGAGTTGGACACGACTGTGTGACTTCACTTTCTTTTCTTTCTTTCAAACCCGCTGAAACACTGACTTTTAATATTCATTTCCTGACTATCCCATAATTAGCCTGTTGGTCACATTTATAATCTGATTGTTTTTCTTTGGGGTTATCCAGTCTTGCTGATTGGGTTCTTTTACCTACAGGTATGAAAATGAGCAGCCATTTAGGAAGGCAGCAGAAGAGGAAATTAACTCTCTGTATAAAGTCATTGATGAAGCGAATTCGTCAAAAATGGATCTGGAGAGTCAAATAGAAAGCCTGAAAGAAGAACTCGGCTTTCTGTCCAGGAGCTATGAAGAGGTAGGTGGGGACTGGGCTGTCTACAGGTCCAGAAGCCCTCACCTGTCTGGCTGAGCTTCACAACACAAGTGACAACAGCCTTTCTGTGTCAATTGCTCTGGGCTCTGGGTAAAATGCCAATAAAATATTTTCAGATTCTTATAGTGGGTGAGGTTATCTTGAGCCTCAAACTCAAATTGCTTCAGGAACCAGGCAGATACATAAATGGGGAGGCAGCAGTGAATGATGGAATGTGTGTTGAATTAAAGGGAGCATCTCCCAAAGTTTCTAGCTCAGGCCTTCTTTCAACACTGGACAGAACAAACGAAATAACTCTGAGAGTAGATCCAGGCTGTGGCTTAGTCACACTTTATAATAAAATTAGGTCAGATCAGAGTGACAAGACCAAAGAGGCCCACCAACAGGGGTGTGGTTCAGTGTCCTGCAGAACTGCGCTGATTCTAAATTACATCGCACCTGCCACTGATCCAAGACGTAAAATGCTTGCAGTTGAAACAGTGAAAACCCACCTAACCATGTTCACACTGGGAAGTTACTTCTTTTGTCCAGCCTTGAGCTAACCACTTCCTCCTGTTGTTAGTTCCATGTTTGTCGCCCTTTTTGAAAGGTACCCCTTTTTTAAAACTTCACAGTTATCTTTAACTTTCTTCCCGCCTACTCTGACTTGATGAAATCCATGAGTTTCATCTTGCTTTTGTTGCTTACTCTGTGTTGTGATTTATTTTGAGTTTTGCTTTGGGTGGGTCTGGGACTGTGAAGACCAACTTAAGAAATGCATCCTAGGGGAAAGAGAATGTGGTGCCCAAGCTGCCTGTGTCTGTGAAGCCCCACGATTGGTGGCAGCAGGCTGAGAAGCCGAGTATTGCTCACGGAGCTGGGCTGTGGCCGCTAGAACCTCATGTCTTTTCTTTCTCCTCTTGAACTCACTGAGGTGTATGTTGTCATTTTCAGGATGTGAAAATGCTGTACAAACAGCTGGCAGGGTCTGAGCTGGAACAACTGAATGTTCCCATTGGCACTGGGCTGGATGACATCCTTGAGACGATCAGAATTCACTGGGAAAGAGATGTTGAAAAGAACCGGGTGCAGGCGGGAGCCTTGCTCCAAGCTAAGGTGAGAGGCAAGACCAGCACCCTCACTCTGCCCTGTGCAGAAGGAGGCCAAGCAAAGATGAATAGCAGCCAACACGTGAAAGAAGAAAAGCAACCATTTCAATCTCATCAGACAGAAAAAGACATGCAATTTACAGCAACAGTTTTTTGTTTACCTGTCTAAATGCAGAATATGTTTAAAATGTTAATACTCAATGTTGGCAAGCATTTGGGTGCTCTCCTGAGTTATTAGGAAGCACAAACCAGTCTGACATCTTTGAGGAAGGGATTTGATGAAATGTATCGAGAGTCTTAAAATGCCCCTACCTACCAATTGAATAATCTAGACTCTATTGAAGATATAATTGAAAATATAGATGAAGTTTACATCCATATATACCCACTGAAGCACTTATTATTAAAAGGGTGAAAAAATTGGGAGGAAAAACAGATAAATGTTTAACAACAGGAGAAAGAGTAAGCCACAACCTGAACATGCAATAGAATATCAGGCAGTTATTAGGAATTAGATTTATGAAGCATTGACAGCAGTATGGGGACTGTTCAGGCAATAATGTAAAATGGGGGTAATAAAGAGAGTAGAAAATGGTATGTACCGGGGGCCAGCAAACTTGCTCTGTATAGAACAAGATAGTCAATACTGAGGCTTCCTGGGCCAGAGGTCCTCTGGTGCAGTACTCAGCTCTGCCACTGTGGTGTGAAAACTGCTGTGGACAGAAAGTATCAGTGAGCATGGCTGTGTTCCAATAACACTTTATTTCCAGAAACAGGAAGTGAATGGGCCTGATTTGCCCTTTGGACTGTAATCGCTGACCCCCGCTATACACGGTGGGTAAATCATTCAAACAAAGAAGCTAAGCCTCTTAGCTTAGCTAAAAAAAGTCAGAAGGAAGTTTACTGTACTTCAATTATACCTTTATAATTATATAATTTAGGGCTTCCTTGGTAGTTCAACTGGTGAAGAACCCACCTGCAATGCAGAAGACCCTGTTTCAGTTCCTGGGTCGGGAAGATCCCCTGGAGAAGGGATAGGCTACCCACCCCAATATTCTTGGGCTTCCCTGGTGGCTCAGATGCTAAAGAATTCTCCTGCAATGTGGGACACCTGAGTTCAATCCCTGGATTGGGAAGATCCCGTGGAGGAGGGCATGACAACCCACTCCAGTATTCCTGCCTGGAGAATCCCCATGGACAGAAGAGCCTGGTGGGCTACAGTCCATGGGGTTGCTAAGAGTTGGACATCACTGAGCGACTTAAGCACAATTATACCTTAATTAAGCTATAAAGAAAAGGTCTCCCTTTAAAAAAAAAAAATCAGAAAGAAAAAACCCTGTAATGTAAAGGTATTAGCATTAGCAGTGGTTGTCTTTAAGCAAGGACCCATTGCATGTTATCGTGTGTTTTCTTTCTTGTTTTTGAGTATTTCTCAAACTTTTCTTAAATAGTATGATTTATATTCATGGAGGGAAAGCATCTTTTCTTAGACCTCAGAAATAAGAAAGGACTTAACCAGAAAATAGAAAGTACAGGGTTTGTTCTTCCCTTCTCCATCTCCCACCAATTCATGACTCTGGAATTCTGAGGCAGAGGATGAAAGAGCAGAAGAGGAAGGAAGGAGAAAGGAAGTGAGAAAAATAAGACAGAATTTGAAAGAAGTTCTTGGTGACCACTGAGTGGGTCTCAATGACTGCACAGCAAAATTATTTCAGGGCACTTTCAAAAAATACCCAGGCTCGAGACCAGTTAAATCAGAAGGAGGAGAGGGACTTCCTGGCTTTTAAGCTCACTGATGATCCTAACACACAGCCAAGGTTGGGGACCATGGGTTGATCAAATCGACCAAAAGGAAATGAGGAAGGCCTTTTCTGTTCTTTTCTTTTCTCAGCCCTCCTCAACCCCTGCCCCCACGTACCAACAGGAAACTTCCCCACAGGGTCTTCGCAAATGTGGATGCCCCCAAATTCTCCAGTCCAGAAAGTGTCTTCCACTCCCCAATTCTCCACCCTCTACCCTTTTCCAACACCTCTTCTTTCAACTCCTCGGGCCAGGTCACTACAAACAATTTCCACAGCAAATAGTGCCTAGTAACTCCATTGAAACACAGCCTCCACAACCGTGAGAGGTGAAACAGCACAGAGAGAAAGTGAAACCAAAACATAGATTTGGCTTGGGTCCATTGTTTCTTAGGGGACTCATGAATATTAACAATGAATGACCCTAGAGACCATCTGTCCCATACCCTCATTTTGCTGCTGCTGCTGCTGCTAAGTCGCTTCAGTCGTGTCTGACTCTGTGAGACCCCATGTTCTGCAGCCCACCAGGCTCCCCCGTCCCTGGGATTCTCCAGGCAAGAACACTGGAGTGGGTTGCCATTTCCTTCTCCAATGCATGAAAGTGAAAAGTGAAAGTGAAGGCGCTCAGTTGTGCCGGACTCTTAGCGACCCCATGGACTGCAGCCCACCAGACTCCTCCGTCCATGGGATTTTCCAGGCAAGAGTACTGGAGTGGGGTGCCATAAGAAAATTAAGACACACAGAGGGCAGTTGATGTCCTGAGGTCACAGAGCTGGCTGTAACACCACTGCTTAGCTCTCCTGACTCTGGGTCCAGGGACCCTTTCTCTGCACTGGGCTGTCACTTTTCTTTGGCCCTGTTCCCAAAGCTAAATCATACTGACCCAGCAGTTTGCAGACTTGCTTCTGTCCCAACACCCCCGGGGTCCTTATCACATCATAGAGATTATCTCTCCGGGAAAGGGTGGAGGGGCACTGTAACTAACAGAAATAAATTGTGCATCGCGTGAAAAAGAAAAAATTTGTTAGTTATTATTCTTCCCTTACCCTCTTGAGAATCATCATCAGCCCAACAGTCATTCAAACGTTAATTCTAAACAGATCCATTAGAGGTTTTTTTTTTTTTTTAAATTTTAGATAGAGTAATCTGAAAGCTACATCTCAGAGAATACAGACAGTATTTGTTTCAGTTTGGCCAATGCTTCCAATGGGCCTCTTGCAGAGAGGCGGAGCTCAGAAAATATTTGCAGAATGAGTGAATTCTTCTAATCATCCACAGCAATCAGAACTGACAGCCAAAAGTCCTCCAATAAATAGTTTTGTCAGTTGCCATCATGCCCTCGGGGGCTGACTTTTGTCCAGCCTGAACATCTCTCGTCGGTTTCTTGGCAGCAAAGCGTAAACGTGAAATAGCTTAGCACACACTGCTTTCAAAACCTTTTGCAGAGAGAATACAGACATGTACTTAATTACCTCTCAGTCTGGAGAGGCTAAAACTTAATTGACATGATTAATTTGTCTTCATTTACATTCCCCCAGAAACTGATCCTGAGACAAATGTTGAAGTGTAGGTAGTTTCTTTGGAAGTTGCAGGAAGCAGAGAAGTGAACCAACAAAGAACACGCTACCCAGCCAGCTCCCACCATGAGACTGGAGCATCCCCACGGTGGGTCTGGGGGACAGTAAAGAATATGAGAGAGATAAGGAAGCTGGGGTATAATACCCTCTCCTGTCAGTCATCTGACATCTGCTAGCTAAGTGACCTTTCGGAGTCTTCAGGGAGAGCTCCCAGGTGAAGAATCTGGCAGTGGGAAGGAAGCTGGGGAGAACTAACATGTCACCTAAGGAGTCAAGGTGGATGCTATCAGCATCTGCTACCACTTTCCTGCCAACTCTTAACTGGTAAAAGCTTGTAAAGAAGTTCCCGATAGGTTCTCTCTAGTCATGGTGTTATAGATGTTGGGAACCTCAATGGCCCAGTTTTTTTTTTCCTTTATTTACTTTTAATTGAATTCAGTTCAGTTCAGTTCAGTTCAGTTCAGTCGCTCAGTCGTGTCCGACTCTTTGCGACCCCATGAATCGCAGCACGCCAGGCCTCCCTGTCCATCCCCAACTCCCAGAGTTCACTCAGACTCACATCCATCGAGTCCATGATGCCATCCAGCCATCTCATCCTCGGTCGTCCCCT
>SJYX01015306.1:327967-349678 GCA_006410675.1 Oreotragus oreotragus | reverse complement strand
CTGCGAATTGCTCCTGTACCCTAAAGGGAGCACCTTCAGCAGCCAAACAGCTCTTGTGTAAATTCAAGAAGAGACTTGGCTCAGCCAAGCCAGGCCAGCTCTTCTGCCAGTCTTGATGTTTCACTGAGGGAGACAAGAACTTCTTTTTAATTCCCACTAAGGAGAACCCAAGTCCTCCTGGGTGGCATCCAGCCTTCTCCCTAGTAAATCCTACATCTGGCTGGGGTAGCTGCCTGGCAAAACCTTTCCTCAGCTAAATAGCATTTATATGACACTTGTGACTATGAAGTGCCTTATAATCACAATAATGACAGCTAGTCCTCCTAATGAAAAGAGGACTTGATTTAATTCCATGGTAGATTTTCCTCTACTGTAGTCCCAAACCTGTGCCTGGGACACATTGTTGACCTTAAATAAAGGTCACTGGGTGTGTTGTAGGGGTAAAAACCAGTTTAGGTGCCTGGGATGGAAGTTGAGGGGCGAGTACGAAGTTGTTCCTGCACACAAGGTGCTACACTCTAGTGTGAGGTTAGCTGGGGAGCAGGTGGGAGGCAGTGGACAGAAAGACCACTCTTCCGCAGGACAGAGTGAGCCGAGCCAGGAAAGCAGAAGCTTATTAAGGGTTTGCTGCTGCTGCTGCTGCTGCTGCTAAGTCACTTCAGTCGTGTCCAACTCTGTGCGACCCCATAGACGGCAGCTCACCAGGCTCCCCCGTCCCTGGGATTCTCTAGGCAAGAATACTGGAGTGGGTTGCCATTTCCTTCTCCAATGCATGAAAGTGAAAAGCGAAAGTGAAGTCGCTCAGTCGTGCTGGACTCTTAGTGACCCCATGGACTGCAGCCAACCAGGCTCCTCTGTCCATGGGATTCTCCAGGCAAGAGTACTGGAGTGGGGTGCCATTACCTTCTCCGTATTAAGGGTTTACCAAGTGCCAAACAGTGTCCAGAGCACTTGACAGGCCTGTTCTTATTTCATCTTCCTAACTGAGTGAACTCCGGGAGATGGTGATGGATAGGGAGGCCTGGCGTGCTGCGATTCATGGGGTTGCAAAGAGTCGGACACGACTGAGCGACTGAACTGAACTGAACTGAACTGAACCTGAGATAGCTACTGTGATTTCATCCACTATATAGAGAAGGAAACTGAGGCACAGAGAGGTTAGATAAATTACCCAAGATTACAAAGTTAGGATGTGGCAGAGCTAGGATTCAAACCATGTGTTCTAACTATAGAATCAACATTCTTCACTGCTAGGCTGACCCAGACAGATCACGTGGAGCGGGTGGGGAGCTGGGGAGCAGGGAGACCTTGATTCATCCTCTTTTTTAAGAATGAGCACAAGTGACGTCATGTGTGAGGTTGGGAGGGCTTTGTCTTGAGGAACAAAAAGGTTATGCCAGGCTTCTGTCAGGATCTTTCCAGGCCACAACTCTGTGCCTTCCCGGTGGATGTGAAAATGAAAGTGTTTTTGCTCAGTCATGTGCGACTCTTTGAGAGCCCCTTGGAGTGTAGCCCACCAGGCATAAGATTCCTCTGTGGAGCAAGATCAGAAACCCCTGCTTCTCCAAGGAACCCATTTCTTTCCCTTTCTCCATGAAAGTGAGGTCAGTGTAATCCTGTGAGATCTGAGAAGCTTAAGAGCAAGGACGTGAACAAGGACGTGGGCAGAGCGATGCTCTCGTAAAGCTGTTCCCCAGCTGCAAAACCCGGAGAGCTTGTGAGGCTCTGGAGCCCACGCAGCAACTGCTCAGGGCAAGGCAGACTGCACATGTGCACCCCTGAGTGCTCAGCTTGGACCCGCGTCACTGCGCTCCATACTCTGCCTCTCTTAAACTCTCACTCTCCCCTCACACCACACAATCACCACTTCCAAGTCACCTTTCCAGTGCCCAGGGTGTTTGGAGGAATGGCAGTGCTAATCAGCAAAGTGTGGGGATGGCTCTTTTCCCCTCCAATTGGATGGCTCTTTACCATCCAATTCTTCATTCTGACTTCCTTGACAGCCTGCTGCTCTTTTTCTTTCACATCCATCTTCATGTGCAACACCATGCTAATTTGTAAAAATTAATTTGAAAATTTTTACCATATTTCAAAATGCCAATATGCTCTCCTGCCCCAGAAATATTACTGGAGTGCAAACTTGAGTAGCCCAGCTCCTGCACAGTGGAGCCAAGGTTTCAAGCTGGTTTGCAAGCCTTGGGACCAAAATGTTTGAATCTCAGCACACATCCCAGCAATGGCACTTAACCACAGATCAAGGTCCTCCCTTCCCATGCTCAGGGGCTCGAAACACACACCTGGTGTTTGGTGTATAAGGAGAAATCTGGAGGTGCTGGGTCAACATAAATCTAAAAGCCACTGGAGAAGAACATGTTATACTTTTAGGTGAGTTAAAACAATTGCCCATATGAAGGGCAAGTATCATTTGTGGCAAGATGATTTAAGAAGGTTGTCATTATTGTTCAGTCGCCAAGTAGTGTCCAACTTTTTGTGACCCCATGGAGTGCAGCACAGCAGGCTTCCCTGTCCGTCACTATTTCCTGGAGTTTGCTCAAACTTGTTTGAGTCAGTGATGCCATCCAACCATCTCATCCTCTGTCACCCCTTCTCCTCTTGAGAATGTTGGAGATGTGATATAAAACAATATTTAAACACATAGGGATCAAATTAGTTTCTTTTTCTTTCCACCTTAGTTTTTAAAATGGTGTAAGAAAGTTTCCATTTAGTGCTAGGACGTCACTAACACTTCTCTTATATTTATTAATTCCACCTTTCAACAAAGAGAAAGCCAGCTTTGAGATTCAGCAGCTTGGCAAGCAGCATTTGTTAGAATACAATCAGTGGCTTGTTTTCATTTTATTGACCTTTCAGTTATCTTTTATCTTTGGCAAGTAATACAGTTTCTCAATTTCTGTAACAACCTAGAAGTTTGCTTCCATGGACCAGGCATCACATGGAAGTATTAAATGCACATTCCTGGGATCTGCTCAGGACCTCTTGACTCAGAATCTGAATTTTCACAAGGTCTCCCAGATGATGCGGCCACACATTAATATTTAAGAACTTAACTTCAGATCACGCTTTTAAAGACATTTGTTTACAAAGAAAAAGTAAATTGATTCAAATAAAAACAGTTTGAATAAGTATTCATATATGTGACAAACCATGCTCGTTGTCTAAGAATACTTGGGAAACATTTACGTACAGCATTTGCTAATAAAACTGAGACATGTGAATTCATCTCTCCAGAGACCAGTGTGTACCACTGAGCCACAGACTACATTATCTGAATGCAGTAGAGGGACAGTTCATTCCTCAGCCAGCAGCTTTACCCCAGATCTGCCCACCAAGGAACTGAAATGTGCCTCCATGGGACTTGACTTTCCCTCCTGCCCAGCTCTAACTCATGCTGTGCTGGTGACATATCCCAACCTCTCTCTGCAGGGAAATGTAAACACATGTATTTATGTGCCAGTCATATTCATATTACTACTTCACTTCAGTCGCTCAGTAGTGTCCAACTCTTTGCGACCCCATGAATCACAGCACGCCAGGCCTCCCTGTCCANCCATACTCTGCCTCTCTTAAACTCTCACTCTCCCCTCACACCACACAATCACCACTTCCAAGTCACCTTTCCAGTGCCCAGGGTGTTTGGAGGAATGGCAGTGCTAATCAGCAAAGTGTGGGGATGGCTCTTTTCCCCTCCAATTGGATGGCTCTTTACCATCCAATTCTTCATTCTGACTTCCTTGACAGCCTGCTGCTCTTTTTCTTTCACATCCATCTTCATGTGCAACACCATGCTAATTTGTAAAAATTAATTTGAAAATTTTTACCATATTTCAAAATGCCAATATGCTCTCCTGCCCCAGAAATATTACTGGAGTGCAAACTTGAGTAGCCCAGCTCCTGCACAGTGGAGCCAAGGTTTCAAGCTGGTTTGCAAGCCTTGGGACCAAAATGTTTGAATCTCAGCACACATCCCAGCAATGGCACTTAACCACAGATCAAGGTCCTCCCTTCCCATGCTCAGGGGCTCGAAACACACACCTGGTGTTTGGTGTATAAGGAGAAATCTGGAGGTGCTGGGTCAACATAAATCTAAAAGCCACTGGAGAAGAACATGTTATACTTTTAGGTGAGTTAAAACAATTGCCCATATGAAGGGCAAGTATCATTTGTGGCAAGATGATTTAAGAAGGTTGTCATTATTGTTCAGTCGCCAAGTAGTGTCCAACTTTTTGTGACCCCATGGAGTGCAGCACAGCAGGCTTCCCTGTCCGTCACTATTTCCTGGAGTTTGCTCAAACTTGTTTGAGTCAGTGATGCCATCCAACCATCTCATCCTCTGTCACCCCTTCTCCTCTTGAGAATGTTGGAGATGTGATATAAAACAATATTTAAACCCATAGGGATCAAATTAGTTTCTTTTTCTTTCCACCTTAGTTTTTAAAATGGTGTAAGAAAGTTTCCATTTAGTGCTAGGACGTCACTAACACTTCTCTTATATTTATTAATTCCACCTTTCAACAAAGAGAAAGCCAGCTTTGAGATTCAGCAGCTTGGCAAGCAGCATTTGTTAGAATACAATCAGTGGCTTGTTTTCATTTTATTGACCTTTCAGTTATCTTTTATCTTTGGCAAGTAATACAGTTTCTCAATTTCTGTAACAACCTAGAAGTTTGCTTCCATGGACCAGGCATCACATGGAAGTATTAAATGCACATTCCTGGGATCTGCTCAGGACCTCTTGACTCAGAATCTGAATTTTCACAAGGTCTCCCAGATGATGCGGCCACACATTAATATTTAAGAACTTAACTTCAGATCACGCTTTTAAAGACATTTGTTTACAAAGAAAAAGTAAATTGATTCAAATAAAAACAGTTTGAATAAGTATTCATATATGTGACAAACCATGCTCGTTGTCTAAGAATACTTGGGAAACATTTACGTACAGCATTTGCTAATAAAACTGAGACATGTGAATTCATCTCTCCAGAGACCAGTGTGTACCACTGAGCCACAGACTACATTATCTGAATGCAGTAGAGGGACAGTTCATTCCTCAGCCAGCAGCTTTACCCCAGATCTGCCCACCAAGGAGCTGAAATGTGCCTCCATGGGACTTGACTTTCCCTCCTGCCCAGCTCTAACTCATGCTGTGCTGGTGACATATCCCAACCTCTCTCTGCAGGGAAATGTAAACACATGTATTTATGTGCCAGTCATATTCATATTACTACTTCACTTCAGTCGCTCAGTAGTGTCCAACTCTTTGCGACCCCATGAATCACAGCACGCCAGGCCTCCCTGTCCATCACCAACTCCCGGCTTTTACCCAAACCCATGTCCATCGAGTCGGTGATGCCATCCAGCCATCTCATCCTCTGTTATCCCTTTCTCCTCCTGCCCCCAATCCCTCCCAGCATCAGAGTCTTTTCCAATGAGTCAACTCTTCACATGAGGTGGCCAAAGTATTGGAGTTTCAGCCTCAGCATCAGTCCTTCCAATGAACACCCAGGACTGATCTCCTTTAGGATGGACTGGTTGGATCTCCTTGTAGTCCAAGGGACTCTCAAGAATCTTCTCCAGCACCACAATTCAAAAGCATCAATTCTTCAGTGCTCAGCTTTCTTCACAGTCCAACTCTCACATCCATACATGACCACTGGAAAAACCACAGCCTTGACTAGATGGACCTTTGTTGACAAAGTAATGTCTCTGCTTTTTAATATGCTATCTAGGTTGGTCATAACTTTTCTTCCAAGGAGTAAACGTCTTTTAATTTCATGGCTGCAGTCACCATCTGCAGAGATTTTGGAGCCCAAAAAAACAAAGTCGGACACTGTTTCCACTGTTTCCCCATCTATTTCCCATGAAGTGATGGGACCAGATGCCATGATCTTCGTTTTCTGAATGTTGAGCTTTAAGCCAACTTTTTCACTCTCCTTTTTCACTTTCATCAAGAGGCTCTTTGGTTCTTCTTCACTTTCTGCCATAAGGGTGGTGTCATCTGCATATCTGAGGTTCTTGATATTTCTCCCGGCAATCTTGATTCCAGCTTGTGCTTCTTCCAGTCCAGCATTTCCCATGATGTACTGTGCATATACTACTTAGAGGTAACATAAAAGTTTCTGTTGATATTTTGTTTATGTTATTTTAGAAATAACAAATTTTAAGATAAAATACTTTGTTTTTCCATTAGAACCTTAGCTTCAGTGTGACTTGCTACTTCTTACAAAATCTGCCAGCCATTTTAATAATTCTGTCATCAACTGCAGTGTCACAAAATCAGAAAAGTGCCTGGTTATTAATATCAAATTAAACAAAAAGTCACTCACATCACAGGAATGAGGACAACTCTGCTGTGAATTTTGGTTGATATTTTCATTGACTTTAATGAGTTTATTCATCAGTGTTATGAGTGACTTCTTTGTGAATCACATAGTAATTTTCAAATACTGGAAGGATAGCCCCTCTAATTTTTGTGACATTATCAATGCAATAGCTATAGACATGACCCACTTTTAAGTTTAATCTACATTATTAACACCTTCTGCATCCCTTTCTTAAGTCTGCACAATCAACAAAACAATAATTCAACCCCTGATTTGTAGTGTTTGCCAGTTTCCATGGTGTGAGTACTCTCACCATGGCTGATTTCAAACTACAAGCTCAGTCATGTCTGACTCTTCGTGACCCCATGCACTGTACCCCACAAGGCTCCTCTGTACATGGAATTTTCCGGGCAAGTATACTGGATTGAATTGCCATTTCCCCCTTCAGGGAAGCTTCCCGATCTAGGTATCGAACCCACATCTCTTGTGTCTCCTGCATTGGCAGGTAGATTCTTTACCACTGAGCTGCCTGGGAAGCCCATTAGTTATCATTAGGAGTATTCAACTATAGTGACTTTTGCAAACTCATTTGTTAGCTACTATTCCTTGTTACATATAGAAAATATACAGAGCCAATATTTGCACACTTTTAAGGTTCTAAAAACCTCCACATGCATAACTGATGGGAGCCTCACAGTGACCCCAGGAGGCAGTCATCATATAGTTATCATTCCCCACCCAACGTCATCTAAGGGTACAGACTGGAACTCAGAGAGGATGAATAATGGGCCAGAGATGCACAGCCATGGGCCCACCAGTCAGAGCTGAGCCCACAGGTTTTGCTGTCCTTCGCTGCTCCCTGGCATTTAATGGACATTTTAGGTGAGCTCTTAATAGACCTCAAACAGCAAGAATTAGCAGAACTGCTACTGAGATGTGAGCCTTTTGATTTGGGATTTTTTAGCCAGCCAGTTAGGTTGGACTATTTGGGCATAATTCTATAAATAAGTATTCATATGCGGTAAAGATGGGAAACTCAGAAAGCCAGTAACCTAGGAGAGAAAGCAGTTTATTTTCTCCTACGTCGTTGACTTGGAGACCTTTCATCGGACTGCACTGAAGAAACACGAGGGAGAACTCTGGTGTTTTCCCTTTTCTCCAGCAAAGAGGAGTAGCAGTGACCCGCTCTTTTAAATGTAGGAGGAATCAGAATATGGCCATCTTGCTCTGGGGAGAAATACAGATCTTCCCCCTGTATTCACAGTGGTGGTCAGACAGATCTTTACAGGAAAACAGCAGCTTTCAAGTCGAGTTGGCTCACCCCGTGTTGGAGGGAGGTGTGGGACAATTGCAACACTGGAGGGAGTTCAAACTTCCAGTTTGTCATGGTTACAACGCCTACATTTTTCTAATGATCCTTTCTGATGACCCCTTCGCACTGGGTTTTTCATTATTAATTACTTTGGGGGGTGCACTGGGTCTTCTTTGCTGCACACAGGCTTTCTCTAGTTGTGGCACGTTGCGGCTACTCTTCGTTGCGGTGCCCCACCTTCTCTTTGCAGTGGCATCTCTTTACAAGGGCTCCAGTAGTTACGGTGCATAGGCTTGGTTGCTCCCCAACATGTGGAATCGTCCCAGACCAGGAACTGAACCTGTGTCGCCTGCGTTGGCAGGCAGATTGTTAATCACTGAGCCACCAGAGAAGTCTGAAATGCCTATGTTTTTGACTCAGCAGTCTCGCTACAGCAATTTACCCCTCAGAGATCCCCCCATGTATGGAAAATGAGGGATTGCATCATTGTTCATAACAGGCCAAGAGTGGAAACAAGGTAAGTGTCAATCAGTGGGAAACTTCCAAATAATCACAGTACTTCCAAGCAAGGTACTATCATGCAACCCTTAAAAAGAATAATTGATCTACATGTACTGCTATAGAATAGTTTCTAAAAATGAATTAAGTACCAAAGCAAGGAGGGATGCTCATATGCATCTGTTTAAAATTAACGAAATAGCTCGGGTAGGAGATATAAGAAACTAGAAACAGAATGAAGTAATTAGGGCACAGGAAGAAAAGGTGACTTTCTACTATATATCCTTCAGAAGATCTTTTCTATTTTATTCTATTTGCATGCATTATATGTTCAAATTACTTAAGTGTTGGAATACAAGTTCACGTGAGCACCTATTTTAAAAAAAAAGTTATTTTTAAATCAAATGGCTGTTTCCAAGAGGGTGAGAGGGAACGACGGGTTCAGGCTGTGGCTCCCCTGCTCACTCCTGACTCTCCACAGCAACAGGCGGAACTGGCTCGCAGGGCCCAGACCCAGGAAGAGAAGTTGGCTGCAGCCCTCAGGGTGGAGTTGCACAACACTTCCTGCCAAATCCAGAGCCTGCAGGCTGAGACGGAGTCCTTACGAGCTCTGGTGAGTAGGCCAGGAACAGTCCTGGCCTTTCCTGTGTCAAGTTTAACTCTCGACTGTCTAACTGTAGTCATATGGGTTTCCCATCTCACAGCACGTGAGAGTTTTGAGGCTTGCCAAGGATCATCTGATACTGAATGCCAAGTGTATTAGGTAGAGTTAGCACACCAGATCTTACCAGCAAATAATAACCAGATCAGACACTGATCTATATTTATTTTTACTAATCACATTTTGCCACCTGTAGACATACCTAGTGGAGAAGGCAATGGCACCCCACTCCAGTACTCTTGCCTGGAAAATCCCATGGACAGAGGAGCCTGGTGGGCTGCAGTCCATGGGGTCGCTACTAGTTGGACACGACTGAGCGACTTCACTTTCACTTTTCACTTTCATGCATTGGAGAAGGAAATGGCAACCCACTCCAGTGTTCTTGCCTGGAGAATCCCAGGGACAGGGGAGCCTGGTGGGCTGCCGTCTATGGGGTCACACAGACACGACTGAAACAACTTAGCAGCAGCAGCAGCAGCAGACATACCTAGGATGGGAATCTGACTCAACATTCTCATATCCTGTAAAGTTAGGAAGATTTAAATAAGATAATATGATAGCCTCTGCTTAACAGTAGTCATGATTCAAGATGATGTCTTGAGCAAGAATCTTCCATTTCAGACACAATAGTCAAAAGAGAGTACAGAAACTTGTTTCAACAAGACTCAGTCCAATTTAGAAAGATATTTGTTTCTTATGTGTCATATAAAAAGCCAGATTCTAAATTATAGAACTACATAATTAGAACTACTAAAAACTGTTAAAGATGCATACCATTTTTTTAAAGGTGTTTACTGGTCAGTAAAGCCCTTCAGTTTGCAGGGCTTGGTATATGTGAAGATGAGAAGAAAGTTTCAGTCTAGTGGGGAGATAGGACAGTAAGTGTAACCATAATATAAGTGCCGTTATGTAGGCAACACACACACACCTGCTCTGTATCAGGTCCTATCTTGTCTCTTGGGTTATAGAGACTAGGTTCCTGCTCTCAAGGAGCTCAGCATCTGCTAGAGGAGACATGCCCCTAAGAAGCTCAGCCCACTTCAAGGGCGTGTGTGTGCTTGGGAAGCTGTGAAACCCAGAGAAGGGAGCCCCTAATCCAGCCTAGTGGTGGCATGCACAAGAGGTTTCCTAAGAAAGGTGACCCCTGATCTTGGACATGGGGTAAATAGGAGTCAGTCAGTGAGGAGGAGAGGGATACAAGCAGATCTGGGCTTTAGACAGCACGCGGTGGCTGCTGTTAGCAGCGGGGTGGTGGTAGTGGGACGCTGTGGTGCAGAGGAGGAGGAACTACAGTCAGAGGAAGTGAGCTGGGAGGCCACGGAGGTTCCTCCAGATGAGAGGCGATTAGCATCCATCCAGGGTATTGGTGGCTGGAGCAGAGGGGGCACAAATGGGAAAATGTTTCAGAATATACAAGAGGCAGGACTCTGATCATTGAATTTGGGAGGGAAGCAGGATCAGGGGCATATCTTTCCCTGGTTTCTAGCTCCTGTTGAATTCACCAGCTGGAGTACAGGAGAGGAGGGGCCAGCAGGTTTGGAAGGAAGCCAATGGCTTCATTTTGAACACCTTGATTTGAGGTGCCCACAACCTGTGTATGTTTCTAGGAAGAACCTCAGTAGCAAGTCTGCATGGGTGGGGAGACATCTGTGCTGGACACATCAACACAGGAGAGACCAAGTCGTGAGTCTGGTAGGGACCAGAGAGAGACGGGCTAAGGGTAGGGCGAAGGGGCAGCTGCGGAAGAGAGCTAGCACAGTGCGCTACCCAAACACTGAGGAAAGACGTGCCGAGGGGACAGAGGCCAGAGACGTTCTTTCTGACTGTGGAATGTGGGAAGCGTGCGGGAGGAGACAGCCTCCCAGCAGGACAGTGAGTAGGGGTTCACAGAGGAAGCAAGGGGCCCAGAGCGTGAGCAGTCAGGAGCAGAAGGGCTTGGAGGCAGTTCAGGGAGAAGACTGCAAAATTGCTTTGAAGAAACACCTGCAGACTGCCTCGTGTGTGTGTGCGCGCGCGTGCGTATTTCTCTCTCCTTTCATCTCTCTCCTTCTCTCACTCATCTCCCTCTCATTTTCTCTCATCATTCTGTCTCATGGGCCCTCCCCTCTTGTCTTCCTCCTCTCTTTTTCTTCCTTGACTCCCTCTCCACCTCCACCCCCATAGGAAGGATCAGTGAATTAGACGAAACAAGACTCTGGCCTCCCCAGGAGGATTCATTACTTCCCCACTGAGCCTCCTCAGTCGGTCAAGGTAATCATCCCGGGAGAAACGGACAGACCAGGCGGAGGCCAGCCCCTCGCACTGCTCTGCCCGCCTCCCTCTTCCCAGGGCCTGGCCGTCGGCCTCAGCCACGGCCCGCGCTCCCTCTCTTGTAGAAGCGAGGCCTGGAGAACACCCTGCACGACGCCAAGCACTGGCACGACATCGAGCTGCAGAACCTGGGAGCGGTGGTCAGCAGGCTGGAGGCGGAGCTCAGGGAGATGCGCGCGGAGGCGGAGCAGCAGCTGCAGGCCCGGGAGCACCTGCTGTCGCACAAATGCCAGCTGCAGCGGGACGTGGCATCCTACCACGCGCTGCTGGACCGCGAGGAGAGCAGGTGCGTCTCTGCTCAGCTTTGTTAGGAGAGGGGTAGATACTCATAGGTTTCGACTAAACATTTTCTCAAATACTATTGAAGTAATTAATGGAAAAAGGAGAAATCACCTCCCAGCACACCCCGTCAACTCCCACAGCCTGACTGTCCTCCCAGGATTTTTCCATTCACATGTACATAGTATTTGTCTTCCCTGGTGGCTCAGTGGTAAAGAATCCACCTGCCAAGAAGGAGACAAGCGTTGGATCCCTGGGTGGGGAAGATCTCCTGGAGAAGGAAATGGCAACCAACTCCAGAATTCTTGCCTGGAAAATCCCATGGACAGAGGAGACTGGGGCTATAGTCCATGGGTTTGCAAAGAGTCAGACACAACTTAGCAACTAAACAATAGCACAATATATAGATGAATATACAGTATATACTTACGTGTGTATACATATATGTGTCGATGTCAGTATATGTTCATGTATACAGACCTATAGACACACACCTATAGACACACCTATATGGTTCACACTTATTTCATACTACACAGTAGCTGTTAGCAATGCTTTCTGCTGCTGCTGCTGCTAAGTCGCTTCAGTCGTGTCCAATCTGTGCAGCGCCATAGACAGCCGCTCACCAGTCTCCTCCATCCCTGGGGTTCTCCAGGCAAGAACACTGGAGTGGGTTGCCATTTCCTTCTCCAATGCATGAAACTGTAAAATGAAAGTGAAGTCGCTCAGTCGTGTCTGACTTGTAGCGACCCCATGGACTGCAGCCCACCAGGCTCCTCCATCGATGGGATTTTCCAGGCAAGAGTACTGGAGTGGGGTGCCATTGCATGTAGTAAGTCCTTATTAATGAAGCTATAAACCAACACTCCTGAAATATGCCAAGCCTGGGCATCTTTTTAAAAATGCAAATTCTGCTTCTGTAAGTCTGAGACAGGACCTGAGACTCTGCATTTCTGACAGAACTCTCGGGTGATGCCTGTACTGCTGGTCCACAGACCACACTTTGAGCAGCAAGGGCATAAACCATGTTCACCTGAAAGTTTCAGAAATGAGGTAGGCTAGGTTGCCCTTGTGGAGAAGGCAATGGCAACCCACTCCAGTACTCTTGCCTGGAAAATCCCATGGACGCAGGAGCCTGTAGGCTGCAGTCCATGGGGTCGCGAAGAGTCGGACATGACTGAGCGACTTCACTTTCACTTTTCACTTTCATGCATTGGAGAAGGAAATGGCAACCTACTCCAGTGTTCTTGCCTGGAGAATCCCAGGGATGGGGGAGCCTGGTGGGCTGCCGTCTCTGGGGTCACACAGAGTCAGACACGACTGAAGCGACTTAGCAGCAGCAGCAGCAGGCTGCTTGTGATATCAGTCAGCTCATTTCATCCCTCTGATTTACCATTCCTGTCTTCATCTTTGTCACCCATGGTTGCCAAATGCTTACCACAGCTCCAGACAGCATAGCTTCATGCATGGCAATAAGAAGGAGGGAAGAGGGGACAGAAGAAGGGATTTTCCCTGCCTGACTCACTTCTTTCAGTAAAGGGAAAATGTTTTGAGAAGGCCTCCAATCGACTTTCTCTTTTATCTCATTAATCAGAGTCTGCTCACATGATTAGACTTACCTGCAAGGGAAGCTGGGGAAACAACTGTTTAGCTTTCCCAGCCTCCATAGTGGACAGAGGTGAGAGGTTGGGAATGACACGTGTACGTCAATGTACATATATATGTGTATGTGGTATATATACATTTATGTGTGTATGTGGTACATATACATATATAACACACATATATACATGTGTTATATATATACATATACACCATGCACATATATATGCATATAGCAGTACTTTTTTAATGGGTAAGGACACCCTGAAGCATAGGCATGAGGCTTGGGGCTCAGCTTCCTTGCCAATTCTTTAAGGAAATTCAAGCCTTTCCTTCATCATAATTCTGTATCTTCATGCCCTCCAAGGTCCATGCTATGGCACACACTGAATGAGAAATAGAATAGCAGGGCTAAGAGACGGCTTGTTGATTATGTAGTACAATGGCTCATGATTCCAGAGAGAATAAGCAGTCCAGAGCAGAAAAAGATTTTCCCGTGGTTGCACAGGAAGGCAGAGCTGGATCCCAGGTGTCCTGGCTCTCACTGTGGTCTGTGCCATCCCCTGCTTAGAAGGTAGGAGGGCCAGGAAGCAACCTAACACTCACTCATTTCAAACGAAAAACATGGCATCCAGCTCCTGTTTCCATCTGCCTTTTTATTGCACTGATTTCTGTTGATTATAAAAGCTAGCTGTTTGTAANACA
The DNA here is from genome assembly GCA_006410675.1 of Oreotragus oreotragus. Classification (NCBI taxonomy): domain Eukaryota; kingdom Metazoa; phylum Chordata; class Mammalia; order Artiodactyla; family Bovidae; genus Oreotragus; species Oreotragus oreotragus. The sequence goes on along the minus strand of SJYX01015306.1, from coordinate 335,967 downwards.
GCCCAACCCCCATCTCCCCTCACCCTTCCCACTCCCCACCCCAAGCTAGATTTCCTGGTTGGTTCAGCTTAAGCTGAAAAGCTTCCTGGAAGTGGAGAGGGTCCTGCTGCCTTAATTCAAGTAGTCTATAGCTCGAGCAACCTCCCTTGCCCCTCTCAAATAAATGCTTTGTGTGTGGCTTCCAGTCTGCCCACGTTGTTCAACCCACTATTAGACAGAGATGGATATCACTTTACCTAACTGGCCTTCCCTCATGGGGCCGTTCTTAAAGGCTTCTGGAAGGGTCCCGGAGCATGATGCCATCTTCCTCATTATTCAAGGGTCAGCTGCTCATGGGTTTATCAACATAAATGTGCTTCTGAGGTGAGAGTTGTGCTCAGCATACCAGATTGCCACCACTGGGGGAAAAACAATATTCTTGCTAGAGGGGGTCAGCATGTAGCATGCTCACAGAGCATTCAGGTGTCTTTAGTGTGCTCTGCATGAGTAGTTATGCGCAGACACCCACATTTCACTGCTGTTGGCAGAGCACCTCTCTCAATCAGTTTCAAGGGAACTTCAGTTTAAATCTGTGGGAGATGAATTAGGCTGTGGTTGTGGCTGCCTACACTTGCAGCCTCAGAACATTCTTCCAGGGTCCTTCCCTAGCCCTCTCAGGGCTCAGGCCAGCCAAATATAGTTCATGAATCTGCCGCCTACCCATTCGAGACGCCCCTGCCTTCTGATTAGAACTGAAACCACCACCTGTGTCCTAGCACAGGCTCTCAGTGCCTCCAAAACCGCACACACACAGCCCCGACTTCACTTCTTAATCCCCCCCCAAGCTCCTATCAGCACACCTGTCACACAGAATTACAGACCAAAGGTAAAAATGATCCAAGCTGACTCTCGGTCCTCGCATAAGCAGCTAATCCAGACAGAGCAGTGTGTCCAACTTGGGCACATTTGAAGACCCCCTCCTTCAGTTCCTGGGCTTCCAAATAGCCAAGGTCAACATAAACAAATGGAATCTTATTTACCTTTCAGAAAGTTAGAAAGAGAAGCGAGGTAAGACATGGGGATCGCCTAGTTGAAATCACTCCAACTGGTTTCTCTTTTGGCTTCCAGGATCAAAGGAATTGTATTAATAAGTCAGGCGGGCAGGACAGTTATTTAGTTTGCATGGCACCTTTGCATGATTCCCTTTGTTGTCTGAAGCATAGAAATAGTCAAGACACCACCTACGGCTGCATTTCAGAAAGCACCAATCCCCTCCATAGCTGCACACCCAGGCGTGCCCGTGACTGAAGCCATGGGTACCAGGGCCTCCCCAGAAGAGTGTGCAGCCAACTTCATAGAATGCCCGTTCACTGGGCTCTGCTTCTTTTCCTTTTTACTTATTATGGTGAATTTTTGTTCCCCAGCCGTGATCTAAATCCCTAACTTAAACACAGCTGGAGAGCCTCAGAAGGCCAGACATCAGAATGAGGTACTTTTGGGTCTGAATGGCTGTGCATTTCCCAGAACCTGGAAGCGAGGAGAGAATGGATTTGTACACCCTCCTGAACTTCCAGCAGACAGCACACTGTGCCGGCCGCACACACTCAGTCTCCTCGGCTCTGTAATCTCAAAGAGCAGCTGTCGTAAATCATTAAGTTAATCATCCTTTGGCAAGGCGAGCCAGCAGACTGGTGCTTCCAGTTCTCAGCACGGCTTCTTGCTGTCTCTAATGAGGCTTCATTAACAGGTAAGAAAAGGCACTGTCGGCCCTGCTGAAGCCTCCTGTAATTCAGGCTTCCTCTCACAGCATCCGGTACAATTACACTCTGGCAGCAATTCACTGACAGGTGGCAGGGAGGCTGTTGCTTGTGATGGCCTCAAGGATGGAACACTTGTTCTGGGGCAAACGAGAGAAGGGCTTTCGACAGACTCCTCCAGAAGCGCAGATGGGCTCTATTTCCAGACCAGGTCACTGACCTCTGGCCTGGCACCTGGGGCACAAAACCCCCTCTGAGATTGTTGGAATATCCATTGGATTTCAGACCAAGGTAAGTCTCCCTTTCATTATCATGTATCACACTTTTAAACATCTGCTGATACCCAGACATTTTGTTGGACTTTGGGGATCCCAGTAAAAAGAAGACACAGTTTCTGCCCTGTTGGGTTTACAATCTCACTGGGGAGTTCATATGGGCACATAAAAGGGGAAACAAAGCAAAGCAGGCAGAGCAGCACATTGCAATTTGCACGACCCCTTTAACAGAGTTCAGTTTATCATAGAAAACGTGAACACAGACACTCAGATCTGACCTCTGTTGGTTTCAGTAAGATGATTCAGCAGGAATCACCGAACACCATGCTGGTCTCTGATTATCTCCATATAGCACACAAATATTTTTTCCAGATTTATTGAGATAAAACTGATGTGCAACACCATGTAAGTTTAAAGTATATAGCGCAATGATTTGATACATTGTGAATGATTACCACAATAAGTTAACATCCATTATCTTTATTTCAGTTCAGTTCAGTCACTCAGTCGTTTGGCGACCCCATGGATTGCAGCACACCAGGCTTCCCTGTGCATCATCAACTCCAGGAATTTACTCAAACTCATGTCCATCCAGTCAGTAATGCCATCCAACCATCTCATCCTTGTTGCCTCCTTCTCCTCCTGCCTTCAATCTTTCCTGGCATCAGAGTCTTTTTCAGTGAGTCAGTTCTTCACATCAGGTGGCCAAAGTATTAGAGTTTCAGCTTCAGCATCAGTTCTTCCAATAAATACACAGGACCGATTTCCTTTAGGATGGACTGGTTGGATCTCTTTGCAGTCTAAGGGACTCTCAAGAGTCTCCTCCAACATCACAGTTCAAAAGCATCAATTCTTCAGCACCCAGCTTGCTTTATAGTCCAACTCTCACATCCATACATGACTACTAGAAAAACCATAGCTTTGACTAGACTGACCTTTGTTGACAAAGTAATGTCTTTGCTTTTGAATATACTATCTAGGTTGGTCATAACTTTTCTTCCAAGGAGCAAATGTCTTTTAATTTCCTGGCTGTAGTCACCACCTGCAGTGATTTTGGGCCCCCCTCACCAAAAAAAAATCTGTCACTGTTTCCATTGTTTCCCCATCTATTTGCCATGAAGTGATGGGACCAGATGTCATGAACTTTGTTTTCTGAATGTTGAGCTTTAAGCCAATTTTTTCACTCTCCTCTTTCACTTTCATCAAGAAACTCTTTAGTTCTTCTTCACTTTCTGCCGTAAGGGTGGTGTCATCTGCATATCTGAGATTATTGATATTTCTCCTGGCAATCTTGATTCCAGCTTGTGCTTCATCCAGCCCAGCATTTTGCATGATGTACTCTGCATAAAAGTTAAATAAGCAGGATGACAATATACAGCCTTGACGTACTCCTCTTTCCTGATTTGGAACCAGTCTGTTCCATGTCCGGTTCTAACTGTTGCTTCCTGACCTGCATACAGATTTCTTAGGAGGCAGGTAATGTGGTCTGGTATTCCTATCTCTTGAAGAATTTTCCACAGTTTGTCGTGATCCACACAAAGACTTTGGCATAGTCAATTAAACAGAAGTAGATGTTTATCTGGAACTCTCTTGCTTTTTCAGTGATCCAGCGGATGTTGCCAATTTGATCTCTGGTTCCTATGTCTTTTCTAAATCCTGCTTGAACATCTGGAAGCTTCCGGTTCACATACTGTTGAAGCCTCACTTGGAGAATTTTGAGCACTACTTTGCTAGTGTGTGAGATGAGTGCAATTGTGTGGTAGTTTAAACATTCTTTGGCATTGCCTTTCTTTGGGATTGGAATGAAAACTGAACTTTTCCAGTTCTGTGGCTAGAAAAAAGATCTTCATGACTCATAACCATGATGATATGATCACCTGCCTAGAGCCAGACATCCTGGAATGCGAAGACAAGTGGGCCTTAGAAAGCATCACTCCAAACAAAGCTAGTGGAGGTAATGGAATTCCTGTTGAGCCATTTCAAATCCTAAAAGATGATGTGAAAGTGCTGCACTCAATATGCCAGCAAATTTGGAAAACTCAGCAGTGACCCCAGGACTGGAAATGGTCAGTTTTCTTCTTTATAAATTGGATATTAACCCCTTAGTAGATGTAGAGTTTACAAATCTGTTTTCCCAATCCACAGGCTGTCTTTTGTTGGTTTCTGTTGGTTGGTTTTTGCTGGGCAGAAGCTTTTCAGTTTGATGTCATCTTACTTGTTTACTTTTTATTTTGTAGCTTGTGCTTTAGGTATCATATCCAAAAAGTCATTTATCAAGACCCATATCAAAGAGCTTTTCTCCTATGTTTTCTTCAATGAATTGCATGAGTTCTCATCTTGCATTTAGGTCTTTAATCCATTTTGAGTTGATTTTTGTGAGTAGTATAAGATAAGGGGTCAAGTTTCATTCTTTATGTGATATCTAATTTTCTCAGTTATTGAAGAGACTGTGTTGTCTTCATTGAATATTCTTGGCTCCCTTATCAAATATTCAGTTCAGTTCAGTCACTCAGTCATGTCTGACTCTTTGCGACCCCATGAATCACAGCACGCCAGGTCTCCCTGTTCATCACCGTTTCCCGGAGTTCACTCAGACTCACGTCCATCGAGTCAGTGATGCCATCCAGCCATCTCATCCTCGGTCGTCCCCTTCTCCTCCTGCCCCCAATCCCTCCCAGCATCACAGTCTTTTCCAATGAGTCAACTCTTCGCATGAGGTGGCCAAAGTACTGGAGTTTCAGCTTTAGCATCATTCCTTCCAAAGAAATCCCAGAGCTGATCTCCTTTAGAATGGACTGGTTGGATCTCTTTGCAGTCCAAGGGACTCTCAAGAGTCTTCTCCAACACCACAGTTCAAAAGCATCAATTCTTCGGTGCTCAGCCTTCTTCACAGTCCAACTTTCACATCCATACATGACCACAGGAAAAACCATAGCCTTGACTAGAGGGACCTTAGTCAGCAAAGTAATGTCTCTGCTTTTGAATATACTATCCAGGTTGGTCATAACTTTTCTTCCAAGGAGTAAGCGTCTTCTAGTTTCATGGCTGCAGTCACCATCTGCAGTGATTTTGGAGCCCCCCAAAATAAAGTCTGACACTGTTTCCACTGTTTCCCCATCTATTTCCCATGAAGTGATTGGACCGGATGCCATGATCTTCGTTTTCTGAATGTTGAGTTTTAAGCCAACTTTTTCGCTCTCCTCGTTCACTTTCATCAAGAGGCTTTTAGTTGACCATATATGCCTGAGTTTATTTCTGGGCTGTCAGTTCTGTTGCATTGATCTGTGTAACTAGTTTATGCCAATATTATACAGTTTAATTACTACAATTTTATAATATAGCTTGAAATCAGGTAGTGTTATGCTTCTCTCTTTGTTCTTCTTTCTCAGGATTGTTTTTGCAAATTCATGGCCTTTTGTGGTTCCATGTAAACTTTAGAACTGTTTTTTCTACTTCTGTTAAAAATACCATTGGAATCTTAATAGAAACTGCATTAAATTTCCAAATAGCTTTGAGTAGAATAGACATTTTAACAATAATTCTTTCAATCCATGAACACAGAATACCTTTCCATTTATTTGTGTCTTGTTTGATTTCTTTCATCAATGTCTTATGGTTTTCAGTGTAGAGATCTTTCCCCTCCCTGGCTAAACTCATTCCTAACTATTTGTTTCTGATACGATTGTGCTACAGATATCCTTTCTTAAACACATCATCTTTTTGTTTGAGAAATGGTAAAAGAAAGCGGTGTCTCTTTGGGGCCATTCTAGCATTTTATCTGGAGTTGCTGGACTTAGTGAATAAAAATACAGGATGCCTAGGTAAATCTGCTGCTGCTACTGCTGCTAAGTCACTTCAGTTGTGTCCGACTCTGTGCGACCCCATAGACGGCAGCCCATCAGGCTTCCCTGTCCCTGGGATTTTCCAGGCAAGAACATTGGAGTGGGTTGCCATTTCCTTCTCCAATGCATGAAAGTGAAAAGTGAAAATGAAGTCGCTCAGTCGTGTCAGACTCTTAGCAACCCCATGGGCCATAGTCTACCAGGCTCCTCCATCCATGGGATTCTCCAGGCAAGAATACTGGAGTGGGGTGCCATTGCCTTCTCCTACAGGTAAATCTGAATTTCATACAAATAATAAATAATTTTTAATAGAAGTATGATATATCCCACATATTGCATGAGGCATACTTCTACCAAAAAAATTATCTGGCTGCCCTAACCATATCAGACAAAAACACTCCATACTTCATATTCCCCACATAGTATCTGACCTTAAATGATATATGAAGGTTTGTCCAGCATTTCTAGCTTGGATATTGCAACACATGAGAAGGGGAAAAGGTGATCCAGGGCATGTCCTTGCCCAGTCTTGATTGAAAACTCAGTCTCCTGACACAGCAGCACAGCAGTTCCAGTCATGTTCAAGAAATTAATCTGCTCATTGAGTGATGAAATAAAGCAAACTCTTTTCTCTGCTGAAGCGACTGGCTTAATTAGATCATATAGACTGGTTATTTTGAACAATAGGTTGAGCAGGAACCAGAGTAGATCCCACCATAGATGTGCTGTGTTGCAGAGTCAACAGAAAACCCACTTGTCCCTGTCAAGCATAAGAGAAAACATTCCATTTTCTCCAGCTCCTCTTAAAAGGGAAAGGTAATTCACATCACAGAGAGACAGGCTTTCAGTGCAATACTAGGATTGGACACAAAAGCCATGTTGAGAACTTCCCTGGTGTTCTAGTAGTTAAGAATTGACCTCAGTGCAGGGGACCGGGGTTCAGTCCCTGCTCCAGGAAGATTCCACATGCCACAGGGCAACTAAGCCTATGCACCACAATTACTGAGTCTGTATTACACAACAAGAGAAGCCCCTGCAATAAGAAGCCAGTGCCCAGTAACTAGCAAAGAGCACCCACTCGCCGGCCATTCACAGCAACAAAGACCCAGTGCAACCAAGTAAATAAATATATATATTTTTAAGCCATGTTGGATTTTAGGGGAAGAGGCTTCATAAAGTGGATAAGCAACAAACTACCTAACTTCTTTGGACAAATCATAGGTATTTGTTGTTTTGTTTTGTTTTCTACAACTGAATTTCTTACTGAGGGCCTGGACAGGAAATGCATGAATGAGGTTCACAGTTTCAAACCCAAAAGCCTTCTTGGCAAACCTGACTAGAGACAAGTTACTGCTAACTCCCTTCATAATAATCAGTGATGCTATAGGTGCTTTGGGAAGAAATCAAGGGGCAGTGGTGGGGCAGGAATCAATAGATCAGTGGTAGATTCGACACTTCATCATTTAGCTAGTGGCGACCAAAAGATAAGATGTTAGAGAAACATGGAGAGTAATAAGCTCTCCTGGGAAAATGAAAGCGTGGCTTTACACAATATTTTATGAATTCAATCTTAGCAGTTTACCTGAGCAACCATCATGCTCAGCTGCAGAAAACTTGCTCCAAGATTAAATCATCTTCCTCAACAACCATTTATGTAGCCCTGTTACATGTCACTGAGGATATGGAAGGACAAAATGTGGACCTGCTTTCAGATAATCTAGATCAGCACTGTCCAATAGAAATGGAATGTAGGACTTCCCTGGTGGTATAACAGATAGGAATCTGCCTGCCAGTGCAGGGGACATGGGTTTGATCCCTGGTCTGGGAAGATCCCACATGCCATGGGGCATCTAAACCCATGTGCCTCATCTGCTGAGCCCGTGTGCCTAGAGCCTGTGCTCTGCAACAAGAGAGGCCACCTCAGTGAGAAGTGTGTATACCACAACTAGAGAAAGTCCTTTGCAACAGTGCTGCTGCTGCTGCTGCTGCTGCTGCTAAGTCACTTCAGTCGTGTCCGACTCTGTGTGACCCCATAGACGGCAGCCCACCAGGCTCCCCCATCCCTGGGATTCTCCAGGCAAGAATACTGGAGTGGGTTGCCATTTCCTTCTCCAATGCATGAAAGAGAAAAGTGAAAGTGAAGTCGC
>SJYX01015306.1:290164-323291 GCA_006410675.1 Oreotragus oreotragus | reverse complement strand
ACAGAGGATGAAATGGCTGGATGGCATCACTGACTCGATGGATGTGAGTCTGAGCGAACTCCAGGAGTTGGTGATGGACAGGGAGGCCTGGCGTGCTGCAGTTCATGGGGTTGCAAAGAGTCGGACATGACTGAGCAACTGAACTGAACTGAAACTCCCAAACCCAAGTTATTCCAAACATATTTAAAAGTTTTCCAATAACTGAATTGAAAACCAAAAAATTGTTTTCCTTCGATGTTTACAACTATACTGACCATTTATAGTCACCTTTTCCAGAAGAATTCATGTAACTTTGAAGCAAAAGCATGTCAACTTCAAAATCACACTTATTCAAGTTAAGTAATTACATTCACTCTTATGTGTAATTATTAATATCACATTTAAGGAGGTATTGCACAAATTGAAAATCAATTCTAAATCTATAAATATAAAAAATGAAACATGTTTCAAATTTTTCTTATAAGTTTTACAGGACAAATATTCTATGTAGCTTCCATTTTTTAATTAAAATTAAATTGCATTTCAAATTCAGTTCTACAGCCACACTATCCATATTTCAAGAGCTCAATAGACACACCTGACTAGTGGCTACCATATTGGACAGTGCAGATTAAAGCTGAGTAGAGGTATATGGGATGTACCATGGGCTTAACTACCTTTTGAAAACAACCAAGGTCATATTTGCAAGTTTATTTGTGAGAAGTCCTGCTTAATTTCCCCAAATAGATCTGAAGTGCCTGGCAGAAGGGTATCCCTGAGTATCCTAAGTGTGTATAAATTGAGTGACTATCATTCCAACAGTTTCACAGGCTTCCTCTAGGTAATCCTTCTACTCCACTACACTGCTTCTCATAGCCAGCTCTTTTGGAAGGATTTCCCTAGCAGAATGCTTGGCCTCCTGTGACACAGGTCTTTCATTTTATGCCACATCCCTCTCCTCCTTACTACACAGGCCCTGGAAGGAGTAATAAATCAAAAGAGGCTCATATCTAGCCCCTACTTGCTCAGCTGAGTCATTCTGCAAGTTCTCACTTCCTCATAGAGGTCCCATAGCCTCTTCCTCAGTCTAGTTACATCCAGACTCACCTCCAACCATTTCAGTTCCTCGGACAGACTTGAACCCCACATCTGGGCTGAATTCATATCCTTTCCTCAGCCCCACACAAACCAGGATATGTGACCAGGCACTTGTTTCAATGTCCCCAGATATTTCTTGAGTTTTAAGAAACTCCTAAACTGTCAGTTGTCGTTGAGGGAGGGGAAGCTAATCTCCCCAGACCACAAAAGGAACCTCTAGGGAACAGTGCTGTCCAGCTTCACAACTGGCCTCCTGGATCTCAGCTGGCCCCAGCCTGGGTGGCCTATTACATACTATGTTCATGGAACTTAAGGCATCATTGATTATAAAATACATTATTATTGAACATAACACTACAAAATAAAGCCACTCCCAATGGAAGTCTGCTGCAAGACCCCCAGATAAAGGTGAGACATTAAAGGCCATGGTTTAGGGGTAAATGAGAAATATACAAAATAGAACTAGCAAGAAAAAAGGCAGGCAGAATGACACAAGACAAGCTTCAGCCAGAGCCTGAAGCTTATGCGATTTGGACCATCTTTAAGAAAATGAATATGAGATATGTTATTCTTACAAATTTTACAAAACCAGACAATCGTGTGAAACTGTGACTCAGGCCTCTTGCAGGGCCTTGGAAGAAGCACACAAGAGAGGGACCTTAAAGTTTTCGTCTCATTGGTTTTGGGAACACCTACCTCTGCCCGCAAGGGACTGGCAGAAGCAAACAGAAAGCCCGTGTGAAGGCACTCAGTTTTGATCCAGCTGAATAGCCGTAACACATCATCAACTGTTATCATATCTTGATTTCAGAGACTTTAAAGTATAAAACAATGTGCTCCTTAGAACCAGTGAAATATGGTACTTGTAAAGGAAAGTGGTAATCTAAATGTTGGCCCTGCTTTGCCTTAAACAGTAACAATGACAACAAGACAGCAATGATGATGACGGCTGCCCCTCATCGGGATCCTTCAGTGTGCCATCCTTCTTATAACGCTTTCCTCTTTCCCCACGAGAGCTTAATGCTACCACCAAAGACTTGAAGATGCAGGGTAGTGGTTCCCACCTTATCCGCAGCGAACTCACCTGTGCGGTCAGCGCACAGTCAGGTGGGTCAGGGAGAAGGATCAGAGAGGAAGAAAATGGTCAGGTGACTCACAGCATGATTACAGGGGCTGTATTTTCCCTGGAGCAAATCCACACAGCCCTGGCACCTGGTGTGTCACTACTGACCCAGCAAATGCTTTTCTCCCCATCCTATCCTGTCCCTCTGGCAGGAACAATGAAACACCTTTCCTGTCTTGCCTCAGCCCATGTCTTCTCCCCTGTACTTGGTCATAATGTATTCAAGAAGGATCCAAGAATACCAAGATCATCCATTACAGGTTTTCATCATGCTAATTGGACTTGGTGGGCCCAAGGAGCCAGCACGTAGGTCCCTCTGTAAGCCAGATGGGGGAGATAATCCCTGAGAATATGGGTGGAGCCTGTAAGGATCCAGTGGTCTAGAGTTGTTGGTATAGAGCTTCTAAAGTGAGATACATGTTGTACTTTACACACCAGCCACCACAAGGAAAGAAGGGCCAAGCTAAATTTTCAGAAGCACCACACAAACAGTATTTGGCTGTGAACTAAACTCAATAACACATAAGGCTGCAAGATCTGACATTTGAGGATTTGTTTTTTAGTTTTTATTTTGACATAATTGCAGACATACAGAACTGAAAATAATAAATTTCAAAGAATTCTCACATACCCTTCACTCAGATTCCACAATATTAACATTTTAGACCAATAAACCACCCCAAAATTATTAACACAGCTTTAAGCTTTATTAGCTTCAGAAGTATAAATGCTATAAACTTACAAGAAATTATTATTTCAAAGTTTTAATTTCTTGTACACTTATCTATTTTCATACTGCTCATGGGGTTCTCAAGGCAAGAATACTGAAGTGGCTTGGCATTCCCTTCTCCAGTGGACCACACATTCTGTCAGACCTCTCCACCATGACCTGCCCGTCTTGGGTTACTGATAGTATACTGAAAGAAGAACTCCCCAGGTCACTAGGTGCCCAATATGCTACTGGAGATCAGTGGAGAAATAACTTCAGAAAGAATGAAGGGATGAAGCCAAAGCAAAAACAATACCCAGCTGTGGATGAGACTGGTGATAGAAGCAAGGTCCGATGCTTTAAAGAGCAATATTGCGTAGGAACCTGGAATGTCAGGTGCATGAATCAAAGCAAATTCAAACAGGAGATGACAAGAGTGAACATCGACATTCTAGGAAGCAGCAAACTAAAATGGACTGGAATGGGTGAATTTAACTCAGATGACCATTATATCTACTATTGCAGGCAGGAATCCCTCAGAAGAAATGGGGTAGCCATCATGGTCAACAAAACAGTCTGAAATGAGGTACTTGGATGCAATCTCAAAAACGACAGAATGATCTCTGTTTGTTTCCAAGGCGAACCATTCCATATCACAGTTATCCAAGTCTATGCCCCAACCAGTAATGCTGAAGAAGCTGAAGTTGAACGGTTTTATGAAGACCTACAAGACTTTTTAGAACTAACACCCAAAAAAGATGTCCTTTTCATTATAGGGGACTGGAATGCAAAAGTAGGAAGTCAAGAAACACCTGGAGTAACAGGCAAATTTGGCCTTGGAATGCAGAATGAAGCAGGGCAAAGACTAATAGAGTTTTGCCAAGAAAATGCACTGGTCATAGCAAACACCCTCTTCCAACAACACAAGAGAAGACTCTACACATGGACATCACCAGATGGTCAACACCGAAATCAGATTGATTATATTCTTTGCAGCCAAAGATGGAGAAGCTCTATACAGTCAACAAAAACAAGACCAGGAGCTGACTGTGGCTCAGATCATGAACTCCTTATTTCCAAATTCAGACTTAAATTGAAGAAAGTAGGGAAAACCGCTAGACCATTCAGGTATGACCTAAATCAAATCCCTTATGATTATACAGTGGAAGTGAGAAATAGATTTAAGGGCCTAGATCTGATAGATAGAGTGCCTGATGAACTATGGAATGAGGTTCGTGACATTGTACAGGAGACAGGGATCAAGACCATCCCCATGGAAAAGAAATGCAAAAAAGCAAAATGGCTGTCTGGAGAAGCCTTACAAATAGCACTGAAAAGAAGAGAGGCGAAAAGCAAAGGAGAAAAGAAAAGATATAAGCATCTGAATGCAGAGTTCCAAAGAATAGCAAGAAGAGATAAGAAAGCCTTCTTCAGCAATCAATGCAAAGAGATAGAGGAAAACAACAGAATGGGAAAGACTAGAGATCTCTTCAAGAGAATTGGAGATACCAAGGGAACATTTCATGCAAAGATGGGCTCGATAAAGGATAGAAATGGTATGGACCTAACAGAAGCAGAAGATATTAAGAAGAGGTGGCAAGAATACACAGAAGAACTGTACAGAAAAGATCTTCACGACCCAGATAATCATGAGGATGTGATCACTAATCTAGAGCCAGACATCTTGGAATGTGAAGTCAAGTGGGCCTTAGAAAGCATCACTAAGAACAAAGCTAGTGGAGGTGATGGAATTCCCGTTGAGCTGTTTCAAATCCTGGAAGATGATGCTGTGAAAGTGCTGCACTCAATATGCCAGCAAATTTGGAAAACTCAGCAGTGGCCACAGGACTGGAAAAGGTCAGTTTTCATTCCAATTCCAAAGAAAGGCAATGCCAAAGAATGCTCAAACTACCGCACAATTGCACTCATCTCACACGCTAGTAAAGTAATGCTCAAAATTCTCCAAGCCAGGCTTCAGCAATATGTGAACCGTGAACTCCCTGATGTTCAAGCTGGTTTTAGAACAGGCAGAGGAACCAGAGATCAAATTGCCAACATCCGCTGGATCATGGAAAAAGCAAGAGAGTTCCAGAAAAACATCTATTTCTGCTTTATTGACTATGCCAAAGCCTTTGACTGTGTGGATCACAATAAACTGTGGAAAATTCTGAAAGAGATGGGAATACCAGACCACCTAACCTGCCTCTTGAGAAATCTGTATGCAGGTCAGGAAGCAACAGTTAGAACTGGACATGGAACAACAGACTGGTTCCAAATAGGAAAAGGAGTACGTCAAGGCTGTATATTGTCTCCCTGCTTATTTAACTTATATGCAGAGTACATCATGAGAAACGCTGGACTGGAAGAAACACAAGCTGGAATCAAGATTGCCGGGAGAAATATCAATAACCTCAGATATGCTGATGACACCACCCTTATGGCAGAAAGTGAGGAGGAGCTAAAAAGCCTCTTGATGAAAGTGAAGGAGGAGAGCGAAAAAGTTGGCTTAAAGCTCAACATTCAGAAAACGAAGATCATGGCATCCGGTCCCATCACTTCATGGGAAATAGATGGGGAAACAGTGGAAACAGTGTCAGACTTTATTTTTTTGGGCTCCAAAATCACTGCAGATGGTGACTGCAGCCATGAAATTAAAAGACGCTTACTCCTTGGAAGAAAAGTTATGACCAACCTGGATAGTATATTCAAAAGCAGAGACATTACTTTGCCGACTAAGGTCCGCCTAGTCAAGGCTATGGTTTTTCCTGTGGTCATGTATGGATGTGAAAGTTGGACTGTGAAGAAAGCTGAGCGCCGAAGAATCGATGCTTTTGAACTGTGGTGTTGGAGAAGACTCTTGAGAGTCCCTTGGACTGCAAGGAGATCCAACCAGTCCATTCTGAAGGAGATCAACCCTGGGATTTCTTTGGAAGGAATGATGCTAAAGCTGAAACTCCAGTACTTTGGCCACCTCATGCGAAGAGTTGACTCATTGAAAAAGACTCTGATTGGAGGGATTGGGGGCAGGAGGAGAAGGGGACGACCGAGGATGAGATGGCTGGATGGCATCACGGACACTATGGACCTGAGTCTGAGTGAACTCCGGGAGATGGTGATGAACAGGGAGGCCTGGTGTGCTGCGATTCATGGGGTCACAAAGAGTCGGACACGACTGAGCGACTGAGCTGAACTGAACTGATGGAGTCAAAGCCTCAGCTGTTTGTTGAGACTGATGACTTCCTCCAAGACAGGATCATTTCAGTATCTGCTCAAGAAATGTTCATCCATATGCTCTTCATTCCTGTGATGTCCTACTCACTGCTCTTGTTTTTGATTTACCCTTGCATTTCTGCAATCTTAAGATGTCCCTTTCTTTATGAAACATTCAGCTGTTTACATAAAAATGTTTATTTTATCAAATATTTCTAAAGGTTTATAATGGGTGGGCTTTCAGATTACTTAGTCAACAATATTTAAGAATCTTTTCTTCAAAAAATAATTTTATACTGAAATTTTAAATCACATACAAAAGTAGAGAGACTAGTACATGAATGCACATATGCCCTCTTTTACTTTATCAATATTTTATTAGTTTTCTCAGGATCTTTTGCAAAGCATTTTTTTCTCGCATGATTTGTGGTAGAGTTTAAACTTGCTTCCATTGTTGAAAGTTAGGCTGTTCTCTGTATTGTTTACGCAGAGAATTTTTATATTAACCAGTTTGTAATTAAAATATTCTACTTCATAGTTTTAGGAAATCACCTGGAGAAAACAAAGTTTTTATAAAGCAATATGTTAAACTACATTAAATATTCCTCATTATTAAAATTCATATTCAACAATTTTCCAATTATTAGAAACAAAATTGATTCAACATTCCCCTCTTGTGTTGGGTATTTCTTGCCTTTCACAGCATCCTTCAGATCTCTACCTCTTTAGGTTCATTTTATATCTGCCCCATTCGAAGCTGGGGCAGCCGTATCATTTTGATTTGGCTTCTTGGTATTTCAACTCTGTACATTCATTCCCGTGTTTAAACTTCCTGTGTTTATCTTTTTTGGCTTAATTTTCCCAGAACTTTCTATTCTAGTTATTTTCATAGCCATCCTAATGTGAAAAAGTCAAGGAGTGGGGAGGTTTCAGAACTTACATTTTTCAAAGCCAGATTTATCACACAGTCATATTTTTTGTCATTGACAAATGTATTCTTGTTATCTACTATAGTTGCTAACACTTAGGAAAAAACTAGTCCACAGTTTCTTGCTTGTATCTTACTGATAAAGAAGACTTTAATGTCCAACAAATGTCTTCAACTTTAATCTGACAAATTCCCCTAATTTATCCATAGTAGAGATATAATATAGTCATTAATATTTTCTTGAGAAACTGTGTATCAAGGAAGCAAAATGACTGTTTTGTAATGGGTTGGCCTTGCTTTGTAACTTCAGTTTAGAAGCAGATGTGTGTGGGTATGTGTGTGTGCTCAATAGTGTCTGACTCTTTGTGACTCCATGGACTATAGCTCTCCAGGCTCTCTTCTGTCCATGGAATTTTCCAGGCAAGAATACTGGAGAGGGTGGCCATTTCCTTTTCCAGGTTAGAAGCAGGTTAAAAGGCAGCAAATTCCCCACATGGCAGTTGGAACACTGACATTGTATCATGATTTCCATCCTAGCTATCCTTGGGAAAGAAGGGGCCACTTAAAAGGGCAGGGCATGAGCTCCTCACCAGTCCTGAGTATGACCAGTTTCCCTGGAGAAATGTGTCGCTGTGCAAGCTGGGATTGAAATGCAATGAGCAGACACCTGGTTTCTCAGGAAGAGGCACTGCTTTTGTGCAAACCCAAACCCAGGGATGTTTGTATGTTTGATTATCTCTGCCTCTGATACCTTAAAGTCATATACAAAGACAGAAATCCTCAGACTGAATTTGAGGCCCCAGCACTCTTAAACTGATCATCTTTAGTTCTTACCAGAAGTTACAGAGAGATCCTGAGACTGGTGCTCAAATATCCCTACATGGAGAGCTACTGAGGGTCTTGGAGGCAGGACTCCGCCTCTGATCATTGACCAGCTTCCTCAGCGTGCTAACCCCTGTCATTGCACAGAGGCCTGAGCATAAAAGGACTCTATACTCTGTTTAATTGTTCTGCTGTGGCCTTGTTGAATTTGTTAGCAATAATAAAAATAGCAATATTATGAATGATATAAATAAAATAATACAAAAGTAATTTTTGACCAAGGGCCCCCACATTTTCATTTTATCCTGGGTGTGCCCAAATTATGCAGCCTGTTCTGCTTCTGGGTTTTTACTGTGATGAAACCAACTTCATTCTTGTATCTGCCTTTGAAGTAAACACGGTGCCAGGCAGTACCATGAGCTGACTGTCATTGGCCAGTCAGGACACACACCTGGAGCTGGTGGGTAGGAAAAGGCCTCCCAGACTTCATGGCTACTATTTAGTTAGAGACGGGGAGGTGATGCTGAAGGCTGTAACTGACGAGAAACGTTCCACTTACTTCATTCGTCTTTTTTGTTGAGTGGTTGCCTATGTTTTACTTTACTTTCTAATATTGCATTGCCTTGTAATAAGATAAAAGGTATGTTTATTAAGAAATAGTATGTTATATGCATTCCAATAATAATACTAGAAATTTTATTTTAAATATTTCCTTTTGAGCATGTAAGACAAGCTACCTTACCATCTTATTCCTTGTAAAATCTTCCTTTGTAAATTCATAGAATAAGAAGGGTAAATATCAGCTCAACTTGAAGTTGACTGTTTACAGATTATCAGTTTAGAGAATTCCGAATTAAAAATGGTTATCTGAGCAAACATTTTATAGATCTATTAAGAATCACAATACCTAGCTGGCATAACTTTAGTTTAGTATGCGATCTGCCCTGTCGTTTATTCTTCTGTTACTTAAGTTTTGACTGCCACTAAACCTGAAATAAGATACCCAGTAAAACGAAACAAGGCTGCAGGATCCACTGAAAATCACTGTCTTTGTGAAGAGTGAAGTTTAAAACTAACCACAAGTGAGGCAATGATTTTACACTAAAACCTGACCTCAATGAACATGATGTGTCACTAAGTAATTTCTTATACTCTCATTATTATATAATCTATATGTACTATTCTTGGTATTAGAAAACAAATAATTTTCATATGTATTGAGGAACAGTTTGGCTAAATAAATAAAATGTGGTCTAATTTTTTAAAATTCACAGCCCCAAGCCCAGTGCCTTTATTTAACAGAGACTTAATAAATGTTTTCTTAACGAATAACTATTTTAATCAATGAGTATTTTTTAAATAACACTTGCTGCTAAGTCACTCCAGTCGTGTCCGACTCTGTGCGACCCCATAGACNGATACAGAATTAACTTGGCCCCCAAGGTCAGTAATCCACTGTGTTGACAAACCCTGCTCTACAGAGGATTATTGTTGTTGTTACGGCTGCTTTTCTATTTGCTGAGAAGGGCTCCCAAGATTTAAATGTCCCACTTGGATTCAGTAATCCAAGTCACGCTCCTAAAATCCCCTGACCTAGAATGCAATGTGCTAGAACATGCCAGAAGCAGGATGAGTCACTGGATCCATTTTCAGTTTCTTCCACCCACTTATCCATCCTTTGCAGACACCCCAGAAAGGATTGCTTCAGAGCTGGCACCAATGAAAGAGTGACAGGCCCAGCAACAAGGCAGAATTGGCAGGCAGGCAGGAGCATGTGATGAGCTGAGCTCACAAAGGGCCTGGGTGTTGGGCTGCAGGAGATTGGACTGGTGCCTGTTTGTCTGCTTGCCTTTCCTCCTTCCCCCAACAGATTCAGTTCCCCTTGAAGGTCACAACATTGTATGGGACTTAACTCAGCATCATGAGAATGTCCACAAAATGACCAACAAACATTTTCCTCCCAAGAGAGAGGGTGAAATCGGAGAGCTAGATGGGAAAGTTTTGCCTTACAGTGTCATCAGTTATATAACCATAAAAGGAAGTCAAGGAAGCCTACTGCTTGGGGGAAGAAAAAGAGGATCCCTGGAGACTCTGCTCCCTTCCCTGCGTACATGTGTG
The DNA here is from genome assembly GCA_006410675.1 of Oreotragus oreotragus. Taxonomy (NCBI): domain Eukaryota; kingdom Metazoa; phylum Chordata; class Mammalia; order Artiodactyla; family Bovidae; genus Oreotragus; species Oreotragus oreotragus. Next base: position 313,304 of record SJYX01015306.1, on the reverse strand, counting down.
TATTTGCATTGTGTGGCAGAACACAACCTTGTCCAGGTTGTCCACAAAACAACCCATTTCATAACCCACCAGTGAGAAAATCATACTGAAGTTCCAATCCCCAATTTTGCCTAGTATAGGAATGTTAAGCAGTTAGTTAACTTATTGGGTCTTTGCTTTGTTTTGTGTTTTAATTTGTTGTTTCTGGATTGTGGCAAAATACACACAAAATATATCCTTGTAACCACTTTTAAGTGTAAAATTCAGTAGTGTTAAGTATATTGTAGGGGAGAAGAAATTATTTTCCTTTTACCCTTCTAAGTTCTTTGCCAAAACACCTGTAATGAAAGATTTAGCAAGAGATATCAAAGACAAAAAAACAACAGTTTATTAACATGCACACCTCGTGTATGTTAGGGAGATACTCCAGAGGGAAAATGTGTCACTCGGAGAGGAGACTTTAGAATTTAGGCTTACATACCATTTTAACAGGCTTCCCAGGTGTCTCCGTTGGTAAAGAATCTGCCAGCAGTGTTGGAGACTGGAGTTTGATCCCTGGGTCAGGAGGATCACCTGGAGAAGGCAATGACAACCCATTCCAGTATCCTTGCCTGGAGAATTCCATGCAAGAGGAGCCTGACAGGCTACAGTCCCTGAGGTCCCAAAGCAACTAACACACACATCATCTTAATATAGAAAGGTCTCTTGCTGCTGCTGCTGCTAAGTCACTTCGGTCGTGTTCAACTCTCTGTGACCCCATAGACGGCAGCCCGCCAGGCTCCCCCATCCCTGGGATTCTCCAGGCAAGAACACTGGAGTGGGTTGCCATTTCCCTCTCCAATGCAGGAAAGTGAAAAGTGAAAGTGAAGTTGCTTAGTCGTGTCCAACTCTTAGCGACCCCATGGACTGCAGCCCACCAGGCTCCTCTGTCCATGGGATTTTCCAGGCAAGAGTACGGGAGTGGGGTGCCATTGCCTTCTCCAAGAAAGGTCTCTTAAGGGAGAGTAAATGATTTTTACTGGGAGAACAGAAGAATAGATAGAGATATGATAGTTTGTGACAAAGTTCAGTGTCATTTTAGTCTCCCCTATGTCAAAAGCCCATCTTCTCTGGTTAGTTAAACTCTTGGGAAGAGGATCTAGGACCACTGAGCTCCTTTTGAAGGATCTGTGTTTGGGCAGATAAGGGGAGTTCAGTGAAAATCTTGCTTTGCTGTTTTCCAAGTGCCAATAGCTGAAAATAATATCAAAGGAACATATTTTCGGGTGGTATATTCTGCTACCCTTCAATTTTCAGTTCATGTGCAACCATGACCACCATCTGTCTCCACGCCTCATCTTGCAAGACTGAAACTCTGTACTCATTAAACACTAACGCTAATCCTTCACACCCAGTCCTTGGCCACCATCATTCCTTCTGTCTCCGTGAATTTGACTGGTTTTTTGTTTGTTTTTTACTCCTGGCAGAGTGTATGCAGGGATGTTAGTTCCCTGACCAGGGATGAAACCCCTACCCCCTGCAGTGGAAGGATGGAGTCTTACCCAGAGAACCATAAGGTCAGTCCCATGAATGTGACTACTTTTGGTACCTCATACAAAGAGCTTTGATTTTTTTTAAATTGTGAAACCAGATCTAATGATTGGAAACCATTTTTTTCCCCAAAGATTCAAGACCTCTTTTCTAGAAAGTTTCATTTCCCAGCACAAGCCTTGTTCTTTCTTCCTTATGGTGTTTTTTTCTTTATCATTGTGCCATTAGAAATATTTAATCATAAGATACACAGTAAAACAGAAGCATATGATTCATTTCGTGTGAGGTCTGATAACTTTAAAAATAACCTCAACTTTTTTTTTCTCTTAAAACCTTGTTGACATTTAGGGAGAAATAACCTTCATGGAGTTTCCTTACAAAGAGAAGCTGTCACCAGTATTTCACTCCCCAACTGGTGAGTCATTTCATGAATTTCAGTTTCATCTCAAAACATGAGGGCTGTGCAGAGTCAGATCCCTCCAGCTCTAAGCTGAGCTGTTTTTATGATTTAAAATATGAGGTCAGATCAAATGAGAGAAAGGATTTGATGGCTGACAAGTTCGTTATTACTGCAAAGAACTGCCAACCCCACAGAGTGCAACAGGATCCCTTCTTTTAATAAAATAGCTTTTATTTTTAATGATAAAATACATACAGTGTGCAAATATAGGTTGAAAAGATTTGTGCGCCACAGCCATTCATGCATTCATTTGTTGCCTGTTGGGGAGGAAGCAGGAGGCACAATGCTGCCTCCTCGAACTGCTGGTTTCCTTTTGGGTGGCTGCCTTTGAAAAATGGTCGTTACTGAGAGCAGAAAAAAGAGCAAGGGCCAGCACAGTCGCTCAGACCTTCGAAGGACTTCCAAGCTTGCCATCTCATGTCCTGGAATGAGTCACCAGGCCTCCAAGCTTCTAACTGCAGTCAAATGCCAGGAAGCAGGGGGTAAACTCCCTAAACGATTGTTCTCACTTTTGCTGTGGTTTCAGTCATCACGTTACGTTTTGCCTTGACATGTTTCTTGTAACTGTTTCCTTTTGCCTCTTCTAACACCAAAGGTCCATCTAGTCAAGGCTATGGTTTTTCCAGTGGTCATGTATAGATGTGAGAGTTGGACTGTGATTATGTATACATGCACACATATATATTATACTGAAAGCTTGAAGATTTGCAAAAAAATTTCACCAAGTGGCTTGAGGTTGCTTTCAATATGTTAAGTCTGGAATATTTGTAATTATACAAAAACTGTTAAACCCTAAACCTTGTAATTCTCCTGACAGGAGTAGCTAGCTCTTAATTCTGACCATTTACACAGTGTTACCACTGCAGATGGTGATTGCAGCCATGAAATTAAAAGATGCTTCCTCCTTGGAAGGAAAGTTATGACCAACCTAGATAGCATATTTAAAAGCAGAGACATTACTTTCCCAACAAATGTCCATCTAGTCAAGCCTATGGTTTTTCCAGTGGTCATGTATGGATGTGAGAGTTGGACTGTGAAGAAGGCTGAGCACCGAAGAATTGATGCTTTTGAACTGTGGTGTTGGAGAAGACTCTTGAGAGTCCCTTGGACTGCAAGGAGATCTAACCAGTCCATCCTAAAGGAGATCAGTCCTGGGTGTTCATTGGAAAGACTTATGCTAAAGCTGAAACTCCAATACTTTGGCCACCTCATGCGAAGAGCTGACTCATTGGAAAAAACTCATGACGGGAGGGATTGGGGGCAGGAGGAGAAGGGGACGACAGAGGATGAGATGGCTGGATGGCATCACCAACTCGATGGACATGAGTTTGAGTGAACTCCGGGAGTTGGTGATGGACAGGGAGACCTGGCGTACTTTGATTCATGGGGTCGCAAAGAATCTGACGTGACTAAGCGACTGAATTCAACTGAATCCCTGTGTACTCATATTTTCTGTGTGTGTGTAAATTAGCAAGATATTGGCTCTTCTCTGCCTTGACTATGTCTATAAAGACTTTTTACAAATGTCACAAATGTCTCATTAAGAAAGTGTGCCTTACTTTTGTCTCCTAGATTTTCTCTTATGAGAAACAACATTTTAATATGTTCAGATTCACAGATGTTTCCAGTTAGTTAAGAAGCTGGGATCTTCATAGAGAGGCCCTGTCTGTAACTTTCTGTTCCTTCTCATCCTACTGTAACCCTCTTGCAGATCTTCCAAAGTACATGATATCCTCGCAAATAGATTTGTCCCAGAAATTATTCTGACAAAATGTTACTTTTCATGTAAGCTATTTAGACTAGAGAATGTCTTTTGTTATTCCACTCTGCTGATTTAGTCCTGGCCTGGGCTGACTTCATGGTACAGCCAGGAATAAACACTAGGCATTCCCAATCCAATTTGTCCCTTGGTGAGATTGAGTCAGTCAGTTTAGTAGCTTAGTTGTGTCTGACTCTTTGCGACCCCTTGGGCTGTAACATGCTAGGCTTCCCTGTCCATCACCAACTCCTGGAGCTTGCTCAAGCTCATGTCCATAGAGTCAGTGATGCCATCCAACCATCTCATCCTCTGTTGTCCCCTTTTCCTCCTGTCTTCAATCTTTCCCAGCATCAGGGTCTTTTCGAATGAGTCAGTTCTTCACATCAGGTGAGTACTGGAGTTTCAGCTTTAGCATCAGTCCTACCAGTGAATATTTAGGACTGATTTCCTTTAGAATGGACTGGTTGGATCTCTTTGCAGTCCAAGAAACTCTCAAGAGTCTTCCCCAACACCACAGTTCAAAAGCATCAATTTTTTGGCACTTAGCTTTCTTTATAGTCCAACTCTCACATCCACACATGACCGCTGGAAAAACCATAGGCTTGACTAGATGGACCTTTGTTGGCAAACTAATGTCTCTGCTTTTGAATAAGCTATCTAGTTTGGTCATGACTTTTCTTCCAAGGAGTAAGCGTCTTTTAATTTCATGGCTGCAGTCACCATCTGCCGTGATTTTGGAGCCTGAAAAAATAAGCTATGGAAAAATTATAGCTTTGACTAGACGGACATTATCAGCCAAGTAATGTCTCTGCTTTTTAATATGCTGTCTAGGTTGGTCATAGCTTTTCTGCAGAAGAGCAAGTGTCTTAATTTCATGGCTTTAGTCACCATCTGCAATGATCTTGGAGCCCCAAAACATAAAGTCTGTGACTGTTTCCATTGTTTCCCCATCTATTTGCCATGAAGTGGTGGGACCAGATTCCATGATCTTAGATTTTGAATGTTGAGTTTTAAGCCAACTTTTTCCTTCTCCTCTTTCACTTTCATCAAGAGGCTCTTTAGCTCCTCTTCCCTTTCTGTGATAAGGGTGATGTCATCTACATATCTGAGGTTATTGATATTTCTCCTAGGAATCTTAATTCCAGCTTGTGCTTCATCCAGCCCAGCATTTCGCATGATGTACTCTACATATGAGTTAAATAAGCAGGATGCCAATATACAGCCTTGATGTACTCTTTTCCCAATTTGGTACCAGTCTGTTGTTCCATGTCCAGTTCTAACTGTTGCTTCTTGGTCTACATACAGATTTCTCAGCCTTATAGATACATGTATCCATTCTCCCCCAAACTGCTCCTTAAGCTTCCATCCAGGCTGCCATATAACATTAAGCAGAATTGCCTGTTCTATACAGTAAGAACTTGTTGGTTTTATCCATTTTAAATATAGCAGAGTGTGAAAGTGAAGTGTTACTCAGTCATGTCCGACTCTTTGTGACCCCTTGGATTGTAGCCTGCCAGGCTCCTCTCTCCATGGAATTCTCCAGGCAGAATATTGGAGTGGGTTGCTATTCCCGTCCCCAGGGTATCTTCCTGACCCAGGGATCAAACCTAGGTCTTTTGCAATGCAGGCAGATTTTTTACCATCTGACATACCAGGGGACATGTCATTAAAAAGAATGAAATAATGCCATTTGCAGCAACATGGATGGACCTAGAGATTGTCAGGCTGAGTGAAGTAAGCCAGACAGAAAAGGAGAAATATGACATCCCTTATATGCGGAATTTAAAAAGAAATGATAAACAAATGAATGTATTTACAAAACAGAAATAGACTCACAGACTTAGAGAATGCACTTATGGTTGCCGGGGGGTGGTAGAATGGGGGGAAGAGATAGTTAAGGAAGTTGGGATTGACATGTACACTAATATATATAGTTTTTTATTAAAGGAGAACCTGAATACATACTTATAGTTTACTTAGGCTTTTACTGCAGAGTGAAGTTACCTCATCCTAGCCTCTGTTTGAATGGTTATATTTCTTCTTACTAAAGGTACCAGTGCTGTAGAGACATCAGTTTAACATCAGCAGTATTAAGGCTCTGTCTTAAGTTCTTTATGTCTGTTGACAGATTTGATCCTCACAACCCTCTGATTCACGTTATTATTTCTGCTTTAAAGATTAGGAGGTTTTAAAGATGTTAAGTAATTTCCCCAAGGTTACTAGCACCCCTGGCCTTGTGGGTGGGACTGAGGCTCAAGGTAGATTCTGGCTTCTGCTTCGCAGTCTTGGAGTAGCTGACTTTTATTTAACTCTGATAGCTTACAGAGTATGCACCTAGTCTTGTCAGCGGCAGTCATCATTTTTACCCTCACTTTTCTCAGAGCTTTTTGTAGCACTGGCGTATAGCTCTCATCTATTGATCTTTCTCCAGCCTTTTCTGCTTGTAAGAAGCACACCTTCATTTTTTTTTCCCTCTCTACTATGGTAAGATCTTGTGCTCTTAATACAATTCAGTATGCTTAAGGATAATGGGACGTTTGCCTTTTACAGGACAGAAGGGTAATTCTTACTCTTCTACTTTTAACTGCTGCACTAGTGGAACCCAAGTTATGAATCGACCTGGTGGAGGGAACTGAATGGGATGGCTCCCTGTGCCATGATAAATCTAGGGAACAGATTGTTAAAAACATCTGTAGAAAGATTAGCCATCATCATTAGTGCCCTAGAGTCTCATATAGACTTGCTTTCTCATGTCTGTTTCCGTCTTGTTCAGTAAGAAACCTTGTAGTGAAGACATTGTTCCATTTAGTCTCATTCAATTAGTGAAAAACTACTGGGTGTATGCAGATGACACCACCCTTATGGCAGAAAGTGAAGAAGAACTAAAGAGCCTCTTGATGAAAGTGAAAGAGGAGAGTGAAAAAGTTGGCTTAAAGCTCAACATTCAGAAAACTAAGGTCATGGCATCCGGTCCCATCACTTTCTGGCAAATAGATGGGGAAACAGTGGAAACAGTGGCTGAATTCACTTTTGGGGGGCTCCAAAATCACTACAGATGGTGATTTCAGCCATGAAATTAAAAGACACTTACTCCTTGGAAGGAAAGTCATGACCAACCTAGATAGCATATTCAAAAGCAGAGATATTACTTTGCCAACAAAGGTCCGTCTAGTCAAGCCTATGGTTTTTCCAGTGGTCATGTATGGATGTGAGAGTTGTACTGTGAAGAAGGCTGAGCACCGAAGAATTGATGCTTTTGAACTGTGGTGTTGGAGAAGACTCTTGAGAGTTCCTTGGACTGCAAGGAGATCCAACCAGTTCATCCTAAAGGAGATCAGTCCTGGGTGTTCATTGGAAGGACTGATGCTGAAGCTGAAACTCCAGTACTTTGGCCATCTGATGCAAAGCGCTGACTCATTTGAAAAGACCCTGATGCTGGGAAAGATTGAGGGCGGGAGGAGAAGGGGATGACAGAGGATAAGATGTATCATTGGCATCACAGACACAATGGACATGGGTCTGGGTGGAATCTGGGGGTTGGTGATGGATAAGGAGGCCTGGTGTGCTGCGGTTCATGGGGTCCTAAAGAGTCGAACACTACTGAGCAACTGAACTGAACTGGGTGTATATTCTTTGGTATCCAGTGATTTCTAGTCACAGGATAAAGTCTCTCCATAAATGTGGAAGGATGCTGAGAACAAACACAAATAAATAATATCTTATCAGTTAGTCCAATTGTTGTAATGAGAGCAAATTAAGATAATGTTATAAAGAGGCCCAGGAGTACTTTGAATTGTGTGCTTATGCGAACTCTGCCGAAATCCCCTTCTGGAACCACCACCCCCCCCACCCCCAAAGAAGGCTGGTTCTCTGAAGCAAGCCTTCGCTGTGGCTTCTTACTCCAACAGAAAAACTGAGCTGCTATGATTAATCTAGTAGAGAGAAGGGAGCTGCTTTCCTTTGATACTTTTATTTGATGGCTGCAAGTCTTTAGTAAATATGAAATGATGACAACTTAAATGTTATACTAGGAACAGTGAAGACAGACGAGCCTGTCTTCAATGAGCCTGAATATAAAGTATTGAAAATCAAAAGACTGACATCTGAATTTGAGAAAACATATTTGTGCTGCCTGAATATTTGATTCTGGTATATTTCTTAAGAAAGGAGTTCACTTTCAAAACTAACTTCTTTTGTCCCGTCCTAATAAGTAAAGATTTATTGTGATATTAGGCTCTCCGTTAAAGCACATCTGCTGCTTTGGTTCTTGCTGAGTATTAGTACTATGACTGTGTGTATCAATGCCAGAAAAGTGTCTGTTGTCTGTCTCCCCTGACTAGAATAAAAGCTCCATAAGGGCAGGGATTTTGTTTCAGTTCAGTTGCTCAGTCGTGTCCGACTCTTTGCGACCCCATGAATCGCATCATGCCAGGCCTCTGTCCATCACCATCTCCCGGAGTTCACTCAGACTCACGTCCATTGAGTCAGTGATGCCANAAGGAGATCCAACCTGTCCATTCTGAAGGAGATCAACCCTGGGATTTCTTTGGAAGGAATGATGCTAAAGCTGAAACTCGAGTACTTTGGCCATCTCATGTGAAGAGTTGACTCATTGGAAAAGACTGATGCTGGGAGTGATTGGGGGTGGGGGGAGAAGGGGACGACCGAGGATGAGATGGCTGGATGGCATCATGGACTCGATGGACATGAGTCTGCGTGAACTCCGGGAGATGGTGATAGACAGGGCGGCCTGGTGTGCTGCGATTCATGGGGTCGTAAAGAGTCGGACACGACTGAGCGACTGAACTGAACTGAAGAATTTTGGTATCAGACTACCTTAATTTCAATCCTACTTCTACTAAACAATAGCTCTGTGATTTTTGACAGTTTACTTGAACTTTCTAAGCTCAGCTTCCTCATCTACAAAATTGGCATAATGATATTATCATATTTACTTTTGGAAGATTTTAATTACTTCAACTCTGTCAGTGAGAATGCCGGCCTTCATCAATAACAAGGTAAAAGTCTTGACTCCAACAGGGTCAAATGAAAAAAACAATTATCATGTTTTCTAACAGTGACTTCAAAGGTCTGGTAGGTCTAGGCACTAAAGCACAGGACTTCATTTCATTCTTCTTGCCTTCCTCTTAAGACTGGTCCCCTGATGGTCACCAATGGCTATAGCTGGGCAAAGACATTTCAGACACAATATGTGTGCGTGCTCAGTTGCTCCATCTTTGTGACCCTGTGGACTGTAGCCCACCAGGCTCTTTTTTGCATGGGATTCCCAGGCAAGAATACTGGAGTGGGTTGTCATTCCCTTCCCCAGGGGATCTTTCTGACCCAGGGATCAAACCCATATCTCCTGCATCCATTGTATCTCCTACACTGCAGGCAGATTCTTTACTGCTGAGCCACCAGGGAAACACTTTCAGATACAATCAGTTCAGTTTAGTTCAGTTGCTCAGTCGTGTCCAACTCTTTGCAGCACCATGGACTGCAACACTCCAGGCCTCCCTGTCCATTACCAACTCCTGGATTTTACTCAAACTCATGTCCATTGAGTCGGTGATGCCATCCAACCATCTCTTGTTCTGTCGTCCCCTTCTCCTCCCACTTTCAATCTTTCCCAGCATCAGGGTCTTTTCAAATGAGTCAGCTCTTCACAACAGGTGGCCAAAGTACTGGTTTCAGCTTCAGCATCAGTTCTTCCATTGAATATTCAGGAATGATTTCCTTTAGGATGGACTGGTTGGATCTCCTTGCTGTCCAAGGCACTCTCAAGTCTTCTCCAACACCACAGTTCAAAAGTATCAATTCTTCAGTGCTCAGCTTTCTTTATAGTCCAACTCTCACATCCGTATATGACTACTGGAAAAAACATAGCTTTGACTAGACAGACCTTTGTTGACAAAGTAATGGCTCTGCTTTTTAATAAGCTGTCTAGGTTGGTCATAACTTTTCTTCCAAGGAGCAAGTGTCTTTTAATTTCATAGCTGCATTCACCATCTGCAGTGATTTTGGACCCCCCCCAAAAATTGAATCTGTCACTGTTTCCACTGTTTCCCCATCTATTTGCCATGACGTGATGGGGCCAGATGCCATGATCTTAGTTTTCTGAATATTGAGTTTTAAGCCTACCTTTTCACTCTCCTCTTTCACTTTCATCAAGAGACTCTTTAGTTCTTCTTTGCTTTCTGCCATAAGGGTGGTGTCATCTGCATATCTGAGGTTATTGATATTTTTCCCAGCAATCTTGATTCCAGCTTGTGCTTCCTCCCGCCCAGCATTTGTCATGATGTACTCTGCATAAAAGTTAAATAAGCAGGGTGACAATACAGTCTTGACACACTCCTTACCTGATTTGGAACCAGTCTACTGTTCTATGTCCAGTTCTAACTGTTGCTTCTTGGCCTGTACACAGATTTAATATTGTCAGACACAGTAACTAGAAATAAAACTCTCTCCCTCTCCTTTGGTCTTTTTGCAGTGCAAAAAGAATCTTGCCCAGGAGATGCTCCAAAGACATTGTTTTTATTATCAGCCTGAATTGGGACATGTTCTGCATTAGTTTCCTATTATCACTGTAATGGACTTCCCTGGTGGCTTAGTTGATCAAGAATCTGCCTATGATGCAGAAGATCTGGATTCAGTCCCTGGGTTGGGAAGATCCCCTGGAGAAGGAAATGGCAACCCACTCCAGGATTCTTGCCTGAAGAATTCTGTGGACAGAGGAGCCTGATGGGCTCCAGTCCATGAGGTTGCAAAGAGTCAGACAGAACTGAGCAACTTTCACTTACTCACTGTCATTGTAACACATATCACAAGTTTAGTATCTTAAAACAACATAAATGTTTTCTTTTGCAGTCTTGGAAGTCAAAGCCTGAAATCAGCTACACTGGGCAAAAGTCAAAGTGTTGGGTTCCTTCTGAAAGTTCTGAGAAAAGAATGAAATGCAGAATTTGCAGGGTTTGTTTTTGTTTTTGTTTTTTTGCCATTTGTCACAGCTTGTAGGATCTTAGTTCCTTGACCAGGGATTGAACCCTGGTTACAGCAGTGAGCATGCCAGAAATTCCCTAACCCTGAAATGCCAGGGAATTTCTCAGAGTTATTATTTAATACATAAAGAATTTCTGTTCAACGTGATGAAAATGATCAGGAAATGGATAATAATGTTAGTGGTCACACAACATTGTGGATGTTCTTAATGCCATGGAATTGTACATTTTAAATGGCTGAAATAATATGTTTCTCTTTTTTAAAAGGAAAACCACTTTATTTTGAATAGTAAACAAAATTCCATTTGTAACATAATAAACAAATATTCCATCAGTTTCTTCACAGTTAGTCCAAAGAACAAAGCCCCTGACTTAATTAGAATTTACATTTAACTTTAAATATTTTAAAATCCATCCAGGTCAACTTTGGAATTTTAATCTTGCCTGATACTATGAAATAGGGCAAAACTTGATTGACAGTCAAATTCCTACTTTTTTTCCATTAGTGACTTTTGAAATGATAAATTTTATATCTATTCAAAGTGATTACAATTTTGGAAGATAATATGCAAAGATATTTTTATGACCTTAGAGAAGTTAAGTATTTGAAAAAACAGCACAATCCAAAAGAGAAAGACTGAGAAATTCAAGCACTTTAAAAATTAGCTACTAAAACAAGTGATTCAAAAAATGAAAATTTATAGTTCTTTCGGTATAGTGAAGAAAAAAGCAGGGCAAGTAAACTTCCAGTGAAATATTTCCACATGTGACATTGCTCACTGCATCAATATCAACATGCTTTTATTACTCAGTACAGAAATAAACAACTTTTGATATAGTCCAGCTCTCTTAAAAACCAATCCTTATCCTCTGCAACCACCATTCTACCTTGTCTTTACAAAGTTGCTTGTTCTAGATACCTCATAACTTAAATCATATAATATTTGTCCTTTTTGGCTTTTAAGATTGTAATGTGTAATGCTGTAATGTGTCAGAATTTCATTCCTTCTTATATGGCTGGAATGAATGAATGAATGAGTTTCACATCTACAATTATAAACCATAACCAATTATAACTGATAGTATTGATTACATGGATATGTCATTGGTTGTATCTAAAAAAAGAATACTGTTGTCCAATTAGAGAAGAATGGTGTGTCCACATTTGCACTGGATGTGAAATACATATGAGCAGAAAAAGGTGGAACAGTGACTGGTGAATACCTGGCCTCATAGCATCAGGGACTCCACCACCCTAAATTCTTCCATTATATCTTCTTGGTCTTTAAGGATTTGCACTGGCCTGGCATCAGCATGATGATAAAATTGTTTGACTAATGAGGAGCTTTGGGTATTGGTCCTCCAAAGGTACAGACTAAAAATTGTCAGTGACAGCCTCACTCAACAACACTTCCTCAGTAATATCAGCACACATGTGCCTCCTCCTGGAAATGACCCTCCTCCTAGCTCTGCTCAGGAGCTGTCTCTTATACACATCTAGATGTGTATAAGAGACAGGATTATATTCTTTGCAGCCAAAGATGGAGAAGCTCTATACAGTCAACAAAACAAACAGCCTCACTCAACAACACTTCCTCAGTAATATCAGCACACATGTGCCTCCTCCTGGAAATGACCCTCCTCCTAGCTCTGCTCAGGAGCCTAGTGCTGCACTCAGCCCATCTCCACTTTTTAAAACTTCAACTTCCATTACTCAACATCTAGGAGACGTATCATTGCATCTCGACAAGAGTTCGTCATTACCTAGTAAAGTCATTCAGGTAAACCTTCATTCCTGCTTGGCAATCAAGAGAGGTGTTTTACCACAAGTTTAACCAGGGGAAATTGTGAGAAGAGGACATACATAAAATTATTAGAACCAAGGCATCCATTTGCATCTTGCCTGTCTTTTGTTTTCTCGACATGTTCCTTGTATCTTTCCTGTTATCTTCAAACAGCTCTTATTCTGTCAGTCTCCTACTGTCTCTCCATTCTCAAAGACTATTTGCCTTGTCATCAGGAATGTCCTTATTTACAAACATGGTGATTGTTCTCCATGTTTTCCACATTGCTGCCATTTAACTTCCTTTCTGTAGCGATTCAGGGAGGAGGCTTGGGCAGTTTGACCGTGTCTTCTACTCCTGGATTTTTGACACAGCTTGGTATTATCTCTGTTGCCAGGCTGTGAGGTCTCTGGGGAAGGAGGTGATGATGATTCAGATAGACTCATCAGCCCTGATTACCTGCTTCTCCTAATAACGTTACCAAATGTCATTATAAAAATAATCAGAACAACATAGTGTAATTTTATCTTTTAAGGTAATTTATAATTTATTTATTTTGGGCTGTGCTGAGTCTTCATTGCTGAGAGGGTTTTTCTCTAGTTGCTGAAGACAGGGGCTCTTCTCTAGTTGCAGCGTGTAGACTTCTCATTGCAGTGACTTCTCTTGTTGCAGAGCACAGGCGCTAGGGTACATGGGCTTCAGTACTGTAGCGCGAGGGCTCAGCCGTTGCAGCTCCCAAGGTCTAGAGCACAAGCTCGACAGTTGTAGTGCATGGGCTTAGTTGCCTCGGGGCATGTGGGGTCTTCCTGGATCAGGGATAGAACCATGTCTCTTAAATTGGCAAATGGATTCTTTACCACTGAGTCACCAGGGAAGCCTGATGGTGTAATTTTAAAAATGGCTATTCTTCAACTCTTTTTATTTATTTGTTTATTATTATTATTTTTTTAGAGCTTCCATTTTACTTTATTTTACTTTACAGTACTCTATTGGTTTTGGCATACATTGACATGAATCTGCCGCAGGTGTACAGAAACTCCCAAACATGAACCCCCCTCCCACCTCCCACCCCACATCATCCCTCCGGATCATCCCCATACACCAGCCCCAAGCATCCTGCATCCTGCATCGAACATAGACTGGCGATTCGTTTCTTACATGATAGTATACATGTTTCATTGCTATTCTCCAAAATCATCCCACCCTCTCCCTCAGAGTCCAAAAGTCCGTTAGATGTGTATAAGAGACAGCNCCCACCCCACATCATCCCTCCGGATCATCCCCATACACCAGCCCCAAGCATCCTGCATCCTGCATCGAACATAGACTGGCGATTCGTTTCTTACATGATAGTATACATGTTTCATTGCTATTCTCCAAAATCATCCCACCCTCTCCCTCAGAGTCCAAAAGTCCGTTCTACACATCTGTGTCTCTTTTGCTGTCTTGCATACAGGGTCCTCATTACCATTTTTTGAAATTCCATATATATGTGTTAGTATGCTGTATTGGTGTTTTTCTTTCTGGCTTACTTCACTCTGTATAATCGGCTCCAGTTTCATCCATCTTATTAGAACTGATTCAAATGTATTCTTTTTAATGGCTGAGTAATACTCCATTGTGTATATGCACCACAGCTTTCTTATAAGACCACAGTGAGGTACCATTTCACACCAGTCAGAATGGCTGAGATCCAAAAGTCTGCAAGCAATAAATGCTGGCTAGGGTGTGGAGAAAAGGGAACCCTCTTACACTGTTGGTGGGAATGCAAACTAGTACAGCCACTATGGAGAAGAGTGTGGAGATTCCTTAAGAAATTGCAAATAGAACTGCCTTATGACCCAGCAATCCCACTGCTGGGCATACACACCGAGGAAACCAGAACAGAAAGAGACACATGTACCCCAGTGTTCATCGCAGCACTGTTTATAATAGCCAGGACATGGAAACAACCTAGATGTCCATCAGCAGATGAATGGATATTCTTCAACTCTTTCCATAATTAACAAATGTTGACACACTGCTTTTAGTAATTTCAGGTCTTTATTCAAAGTAACGAAATAATGTGTGTCCCTCTGTTCCATTACTTCCTTTCTCAAATTGGTGTTTGCCTCTGGTGATACACCTGCAGCTGGACTAGAAGTCACATCTTTCCCATCAGATTTATCAATGATATGGAACCAAGAAACCAAACAGATGTTTCAGAATTCTTTCTCATGAGACTTACAGAGGACCCAGAATTGAAGATCACCTTCTTCAAACTGTTCCTGTCCATGTACCTGGTCACTGTCCTGGGAAACCTGCTCATCATCCTGGCTGTCATCTCTGACTCCCATCTCCACACCCCCATGTACTACTTCCTCTCCCATCTGTCCTTTACAGACATCTGTTTAAGCACAACCATGATCCCAAAGATCCTAGTGAACATCCAGGCACAGAGTCAGAGCATCACTTTTACAGGCTGCATCACCCAGATCTGCTTTGTTCTGACTTTTGTTTGTTGGGAAAATTTTCTCCTTTTAGTAAAGGCCTATGACCGCTATGTGGCTATTTGTCACCCAATGAGATACACTGTTATCATGAACCCTCACCTCTGTGTTCAGCTGGTTCTACTCTCCTTGTTCATCAGCATTGCAGACGCCCTGCTCCACAGTCTGATGGTGTTACGACTGTCCTTCTGCACAGAACTGGAAATCCCCCTCTTCTTCTGTGAAGTTGTTCAGGTCATCAAACTTGCATGTTCTGACACCCTCATCAATAACATCCTGATATATTTTGTGGCTAGCTTATTTGCTGGTGTTCCTCTTTTTGGAATCATTTTCTCTTATATTCAAATTGTTTCCTCCATTTTGAAAATGTCATCATCAGGCAGAAAGTATAAAGCTTTTTCTACCTGTGGGTCTCACCTCTCAGTTGTGTCCTTGTTCTATGGGACAGCTTTTGGGGTGTATATTAGTTCTGCAGTTACTAATTCTTCTAGGAAGACTGCAGTGGCTTCATTGATGTACACTGTGGTCACTCCCGTGATGAACCCCTTCATCTACAGCCTGAGGAACAGAGACATGAAGGGAGCTTTGAGGAAACTCATTGGTAGGGTACCTTCTTTTCTGTGATGTGTCATTGGGTTTGGGATGGGTTCACTACAATGAATCAAAGTAAAAGGAATGCTAATGAGATAGAAAGCCTGCCTTTTTCACCACCAGATTCTTAAATGAATAGCTAATATGATAGCTAAGTGCACTTTAACTTAGGGTTAATACCTGACTTGCTTTTTTTTTAGCATTGATTTTTTTAAATTTATTTTGTATTGCACTATAGCCTATTAACAATGTTGTGAGAGTTTACAGTGAAGGGACTCAGCCATACATATACATGTATCCATTCTCCCCCATACTTCCTTCCCATCCAGGCTGCCACTCAACATTAAGGAGAGTTCCATGTGCTATACAGTAGGTCCTTGTTGGTTACCCATTTTAAATATGGCAGAATGTACATGTCCATCCCAAACTCGCTAACTATCCTTTCTCCCCATCCTTTCCTCAGCAACCGTAAGTTTGTTCTCTAATTGTAGGACTGAGACTTTTGACAAATGATTTCTATTCTCTAAGATAAACTTCTCCAGTTAGGGTACATGGAAGCTGAATCTGAGGCAGATATTCTTGGTATGGTCATTTCATGGGGAATGTTCTCAGCACAAAGAAAGAGGGGAAAAATATTAATTTATCTTTATTATAGAAAGTGGAAAAGGACTTAAATCTGTGGTCATGCAGAGATGTATCCTGCCTGATTCTATGGACAGCACCATATGAATTGAACCTTAGATGTAAGCCTACTGTGAGACATAGTGGCTGATCTTTTATACTCCAGTTCAGGAGTTCCTGAGACTGTACTGATAAATTGGACATGCGTGATCCAATATTTACATCCAGAATATTCAGCTTCATCAGTTGTAAAAAATTGCTATGGTTAGATTATCTCAGTAGTTTGAAATGATGGTGAGGTTTTTGAACTTGATCTGTGGGGAAGCCTTTCTTTAAATAAGGGAAAGAAATACTGACTCTAACATGCCCAAACTATAAAGATAGTTATCTCGCATGACAAAGATTTCAAAGGCAGAAAATCTGCAGGAGCAGAAATGTAGAGATTCATTCATTCTTCCATGAAGTGGCTTCATGCTAGGGTTGATTCCCCTCATGAGCCCAGATGCCTGCATTAGATGCAGGCATCATATCTAGACTGGTTCCCAGAGGAAAAAACCCAACTGTCCTTCCCCGAGTCTGTTGTTGACCAAGGCTTTATTTATAATATATACTTACATGGCATCATCCACAAGATTGTGCATGCTTACTAAGTTGCTTCAGTCATGTCCGACTCTTGGTGACTCTATGGACTGTAGCCACCAAGCTCCTCTGTCCGTGGGATTCTCCAGGGAAGGATACTGAAGTGGACTGCCATGCTCTCTTCCAGATCTTCCCAACCAGAGATTGAACTCAAATCTCCTGTTCTCCTGCATTGCAAGCAGATTCTTTGCTGCTGAGCCACTGGGAAACCCCCACAAGATATTACCTTCTATCTTATCACCGAGACTATGATCATAAGTCACTTCAACTAATTCCTGATATGGGGAAAGTAATTCCATTGTATGTAAATAATGCATTTTGTTTATCTATTCATCCTTTGATGGACTCTTGAATGGACACTGCTCCTACCCCTTGGTTATCGTAAATTGTGCTACTATGAATAAAGGTATGTAAATATATCAGATGTTTTATTAAATTTGTTTTTAGAATTGTTATTATTATCATTATTTTTGGCTTTACTGCTTGGCTTGTAGGATCTTTGTTCCCTGACTAGGGATCAAATCCAGGCCCCTCACAGTCGAAGCTCAGAGTCCTAATCACTGGACCATCAGGGAATTCCCTAGAATTATTTTTTAACTAGACACTTTCTTGTATTCACGATTTAATCCTTCAAAAATTTAGTCTTAAAATGATCATACAGCAAAATGCCCTTTTTGTGTGCGGCTCTCTGTATTTTAAGACATACATTGATTCTTACAACAACTGCCACAGTCAATATACAAAGCAGTTACATCATCTGCCAACAAACTGCCCTGGACTAGACTGCAGGCACATGGTCCTCTGTTTGTGAACCACTGTGAGCTACTGATCTGCTTTTTAGCCTTACTTTTTTGTGCTTTTCATGTTATCATATAAATGAAATCATACATCACCTCAACCTGTGCATGAATACTTTGAGTAGTTCTACTCAAAATAGCCCAAGACAAAATCAACTCACATGTACTACCATGGTTATGCATAAGTAAACTGCAGTTAAATCATTATAATAGAAACACCAGTAAAGAATGAATAACTGAGACAGGCAGCAACTTGAATGATTCTCAGTGGCGTTATGCTGAATGAGAGAAGCCCCATGCAAAAATCAAACGTTTATTTTAAAAATCTTATCCTGGAACAAACTGATAATCTGATTCTTGGTTTGGTAGGATAAATATTTTAGGATCATATTCTTCCTGATATTTAAAATTTGAATTGTAGATTCATTTTACTTGCTAGGTTTTTTTCCTCCCTCTCCTTCCATTTTTGTATTCATACATTATCACTTAACAGATTCACAGTTGCCCTTGGCAATTACCCGTCCTCTAGCCTTGAATTCAGACTGATAACTAGTCCCTGATACTCAGTGATTTTGAGAACATCACCAAATTCAGCTACCAAACCACTGACTAACCTGTTCCGTTCTGCCCTGGGGGCTTCTTTTGAAACTTTCTGCTGTTCTAAGTCCAAAGTTGTGGTCCTAGAAAGAGTCCCCAACTCTTGTGTTCACTCCCAATTCTCAATAACAAACCTCCACAAATGCCTTTGGCTTTTTAATCTCTATATTTATAAGTCTTTTGTATTTTCTGTTATTTTATGTGTTCAAAGCAAATGAGATTAAGATAGTGAGGGATGACAATACAAGGCTATCCTGTCTCATGCTGGTTTTAAAATATCAAGAAACTTGTATCTTCACAAGTTCATACAGTAGCAGTAAACAGTGAAAGGAGTTAATTGAGAAATAGATGAAAATCTTTTTTTTAATTTTTTATTTTGTATTGGGGTGTAGCACATTAACAATATTGTGATAGTTTCAAGTGAACAGTGAAGCAACTCAGCCATATGTATACATGCATCCATTCTCCCTCAAACTCCCCCCCTATCCACGCTACAGCATAACACTGAGCAGAGTTCCCTGAGCTATACAGTAGGTCCTTGTTGGTTATCCATTTTAAATATAGCACTGCTGCTGCTGCTGCTGCTAAGTCGCTTCAGTCTTGTCCGACTCTGTACGACCCCATAGATGGCAGCCCACCAGGCTCCCCCATCCCTGGGATTCTCCAGGCAAGAACACTGGAGTCGGTTGCCATTTGCTTCTCCAATGCATGAAGGTGAAAAGAGAAGTGAAGCCGTTCAGTCATGTCTGACTCTTAGCGACCCCATGGACTGCAGCCCACCAGGCTCCTCCGTCCATGGGATTTTCCAGGCAAGAGTACTGGAGTGGGGTGCCATTGCTTTCTCCAAAATATAGCATTAGACACATGAAACTCTTGAATTCCTTAAAGATGAAAATTATTTTAATTGATATTAATGTGGAGTACCATGCCAACCTGTTAGATAATGCTGCTGCTGCTGCTGCTGCTGCTAAGTCACTTCAGTCATGTCCGACTCTGTGCGACCCCAGAAATGGCAGCCCACCAGGCTCTGCCGTCCCTGGGATTCTCCAGGCAAGAACACTGGAGTGGGTTGCCATTTCCTTCTCCAAGGCATGAAAGTGAAAAGTGAAAGTGAAGTCTCTCAGTCGTGTCTGACTCTTGGCAACTCCATGGACTGCAGCCTACCAGGCTCCTCCATCCATGGGATTTTCCAGGCAAGAGTACTGGAGTGGGGTGCCATTACCTTCTCCAGATAGATAATGGATAAAATATAATTAAATGCACTGAGATTATCAGTCCTGGGTGTTCATTGGAAGGACTGATGCTGAGGCTGAAACTCCAATACTTTGGCCACCTCATGTGAAGAGTTGACTCATTGGAAAAGACCCTGATGCTGGGAGGGATTGAGGGCAGGAGGAGAAGGGCACAACAGAGGATAAGATGGATGGATGGCATCACCGACTTGATGGACATGAGTTTGCATGAACTCCAGAAGTTGGTGATGGACAGGGAGACCTGGTGTGCTGCAATTCATGGGGTCGCAAAGAGTCAGACACGACTGAGCGACTGAACTGAACTGAACTGGGATTATGCTTGACCACTGTTGTCTTGGGATGACATTATAACCCCTTACAGCTTTATGAAAAGTTAAGTGATGAACATGAGCCGGTACAGATGCAGAAAAGTCCGCTTGGCCTCACAGGGTCAGAAAAGCAGCCATCTGGAATTTCTCCTATGTACAGTTTTGATCTTAAAGATTTGTACTGTCCTGGGATCACAGTGACAATGAATTGCCTGGTTAATGAGGAGCTTTGGAAATTGAATCTCCAGGGTTCAAGACTGTGATCTGCCTGTGACTACCTCAATCAACTATACTTTTTCTAGGAAAGTAGTAGCACACCTGAGACTTCCCATAAATGATCCCTCCTGCCCAGGAGCTGGTGACTCACTCAGACCGTCTGTTCTTCCTAAGGACAGCTGTTCTGTATGGTACATCAGAGATGTCAAGCATCTTTCCACTGTGATACCAACAAGGTAGCCTAAATTCCTTTAGTGAATATTTGGTGTTTTGGTATAGGTTCATACAGGAGAAGCTGTGAAAACAGCATATACATCAGAATATTAGAACCCAGTCTCTCTGCCTAACATATGACATCTTTACCTTTTTTATATTTTGCACCAATATTTGTAAGCATATTTGATTTACTAATATGAAACTCTCTATATGACCTTGTACTTCTTTCTGATTAGAAATCTTCCTGTTTAGATACAGGGTGACTTTTAAAGAATTGTCCATTTCTTTGTACATCTGTCATTGTAGGGGAGGGGAGAAAAGTTGTTAAGTTTCATCTTATCTTTCCATTTTTGGATCTTGACATACCTATGTATTATTTCTTTTCCCTGGTCCTGAGGTTACTGGGGATCCAGACAAAATTTTCAGTGGCCTCCCTCATCTGTTTCTCTTTATAAAATTACTAATTTTTTTACACGTCTTAGTTGTAGCATATGGGATCTAGTTACCTGACCAGGGATCAAACCCAGGCTCTCTACATTGGAAACACAGTGCCTTAGCTACTGGACCATCAGGGAAGTCCCCTAATGTTTCAAATAATCAGAACAGTACAGAAAAATATGCATGCAAAAGGCATTACTTCTCCCCTCCCTTCATTAATCTCCTTCCCTTCCCAAGATGGTGTGGATCTTTGTGATACTCTTGATGCTCATCTAGGGATCGCAGGTTTCCATGTCTTTTTTAACCACATCTTTTTCATCAGATTATCAACAACATGGAATCCAGAAACCACACGTTTCAGAACTCCTTCTCATGAGACTGACAGAGGACCCAGAACTGAAGACCATTTTCTTCAGCCTGTTCCTGTCCATGTACCCACCTGGTCACTGTCCTGGGAAACCTGCTCATCATCCTGGCTGTCATCTCTGACCTCACTATTTTCATGGTGTCATATTACCTTCAGTTGGAAAAGTTGGTACTGAAGTTCTATAAATGAAATAATATGCCTACTGTACTCTCATTTTACTTTTTAAAATTGTGGTAAAATGTAAAGCAGAAGAATTGCAACTGTAATGTGTTTCAAGTGTGCCATTTGGGGTCATGTTGACATTCCCACTGCTGAGCAGTCATCACCACCTTCTGTTTCCACCTATTTCACTTTTTGGCTGTGCTGGGTCTTTGTTGCTGTGTGGGCTTTCTCTAGTGGCAGTGAGTGGAGGCTACTTTTCCTTGTGCTTGTTATGCTTCTCATTGCAGTGGCTTTTCTCTCTCTCTGTCTCTCCCCCCTGCCCCTGCCCCCCTGCCCACCGGCATGTTCTTTATTTACTTATTTATTTTAATTGAAGGATAATTGCCCTACACAATTTTGTTGCTTTCTCTCAAACATCAACAAGAATCAGCCATAGGTACACCCATGTCCCCCGTTCCTGAACCTCCCATCCCACGCTTCCGGATTGTCACAGAGGTCCTATTTATGTTCCCTGTGTCATACAGCCAACCCCTACTAGCTGTCTATGTTACATATGGTGTTGCAAGTTTCCTTATTACTCTCTCCATACATCTCACGCTCTCCCTCCTCCCCAGCCCCGTGTCCATGGGTCTATTCTCTGTGTCTGCTTCTCCCCTATTGACAGTGGCTTCTCTTGTTGCTGAGCACAGGCTCCAGGCACATGGGCTTCGGGAGTGGTGGCATGCAGGGTTAGCTGTTCCACAGCACATGGGATCTTCCCAGACCAGGAACGGAACCCGTGTCCCCTGCAGTGGTAGGCAGATTCCTAACCACTGCACAACCAAAGAACTCCTCCACCTATTTGTCACCACCGTTGGCTCTCCCCATGCCTCAGTCCCTGGCAATCTCTGTTCCTTTTTCTGTCTCTATAAATGTTTCTAATCTAGAAAATTCTTACAATATATGTCATACAATTCATACAATATATGTCCTTTTTCCTTTTTCAGTTTTTGATTGTGAAAAACTAAAAATACAGCAAAAATTCAAAGAGTGATACAGTGAAAAACCATTCAACAGTTACTATTTTGCAATATTTGCTATCAGTCTACATATACTTATTTTCCTCTTTCTTGCGGTGTTAAAATACACGTTGTATAAAATTATACCCTCTTAATTATTTTTAAGTTCACAATTAAAAGTGTTCAGTATAGGAAATTTTTCATCTTGTAAATCTGAAATTCAGTTTCCTTTCAACAGTAACTCTCCTTTACCTCATCTTCCTAGCCCCTGTAACCACTGTTTTACTTTCCTTTCCTATGAATTCCAGTATTTCAGATACTTTCTGTAAGTGAAATTTGTCTTTTTCTGACTGGCTTGTTTCACTTAGTTTAATGTTCTCAAGCTCCACGCATGTTGTAGCATGTGGCAGGCTTTCCTCCCTTGCTAAGGATGACTAATCATATGTATATAACACATTTTGTTTATCAATTCATCCTCTGGTGGACATTTGGGAAGCTCCCACCTCTTGGCTTACATCTTTATTCCTAAGAGAACTATATATAAATATATATATATACACACATATATTTCATTTTAACTTCTAATGCACAGGTTCCTTTCTGTCTTTAAGAGTACTGTCTGTGTGTGTGTATCTTTGTGTGTGTGTGCACACGCATGCATGTGTGTGTGTGTGTGTGTGTGTGTGCGCTCAGTCACATCTGACTCTTTGTGACCCCAAGGACTGTAACCCGCCAGGCTCCTCTACCCGAGGGATTTTCCAGGCAAGAAGGCTGGAGTGGGTATATATATTCAGTTGGCTATACTCAACTGAATACAGAGTTTCAGAGTTTCCTACTCCAGGGGATCTTCCTGACCCAACGATCAAACCTATGTCTCTTGCATCTCCTGCATTCTTTACCACTGCTCCACTATCTATACTTATGTTTTACTCTTTCCA
>SJYX01015306.1:256944-276431 GCA_006410675.1 Oreotragus oreotragus | reverse complement strand
CGGGGAAGGCAATGGCACCCCACCCCAGTACTCTTGCCTGGAAAATCCAATGGACGGAGGGGCCTGGTGGGCTGCAGTCCGTGGGGTCGCTGACGGTCGGACGGACTGAGCGACTTCACTTTCACTTTTCTCTTTCATGCATTGGAGAAGGAAATGGCAACCCACTCCAGTATTCTTGCCTGGAGAATCCCAGGGATGGGGGAGCCTGGTGGGCTGCCGTCTATGGGGTCACACAGAGTCGGACACGACTGAAGTGACTTAGCAGCAGCAGTAGTTTGTCAATACTTTCCATAATGGCCTATATCCAATATGTCTTGTTTATGAAATCCATAGGTCTTACATTTATGTATTTTAAATATGTAATAGTTCATTTATTTCCAACTGTTACCTTTTTCCCTATTATGATATTTAAATTTCAAATCTTCTCTATTCTCTTCATTTATGAAACTCACATTTCTATGAACATCTTGATTAGACCTCAAGTGACTTAGATTACTAATCTGATAAAAAAGAAAATTGTTTGAATAGACTAGTACCATGTTTATTTTTTGTTTGGTTCATTTTTTGCTTTATATCTGATTTGTTTTTTGTTATTGTTTATACATCTTAGTGTATTTATAATATGTTAGTTTGGACTTCCCTGGTGGCTCAGAGGTTAAAGCGTCTGCCTCCAATGCGGGAGACCCAGGTTCGATCCCTGTGTCGGGAAGATCCCCTGGAGAAGGAAATGGCAACCCACTCCAGTATTCTTGCTTGGAGAATCCCATGGACTGAGGCGCCGGTTGAGCTGCAGTCCACAGGGTCACAAAGAGTCGGACACGACTGAGTGACTTTACTTACTTACTTTAGGTGTATAGCAGAGTGATTCAAGTTATACATATGCATTTATTCATTATTAGATTTTTTTTCTCATACAGGTTGCCACAGAATTTTGAGTAGACATCCCTGTGCTATACAGTAGGTCATTGTTGGTTGTCTATCTTATATATATTAATAGTGTGTGTGTGTTCATCCCGATCTCCTGATTTGTCCTTCACCCCCATGTTTTCCCTTTGGTAATCATAAGTTTGTTTTCAATATTGAAAGTCTGTTGGTAAGACCATTGTAAGTCTATTTCTGTTTTGCAAATAAGTTAATTTGTATCTTTTAAAAATTATATTCCGTATATGCATG
The DNA here is from genome assembly GCA_006410675.1 of Oreotragus oreotragus. Lineage (NCBI taxonomy): Eukaryota > Metazoa > Chordata > Mammalia > Artiodactyla > Bovidae > Oreotragus > Oreotragus oreotragus. Next base: position 275,258 of record SJYX01015306.1, on the reverse strand, counting down.
AGATCATGATATTTGACTTACTTCACTTTAGTGTGATAATCTCTAGATCCATACAAGTTGCTACAAATTGCATTATTTTATTCTTTTTATGGCTGACCAATAGTCCTTTGTATATATGTACCAAGTCTTCTTTTTAAAAACAAGTTTGGAGTATAGTTGATTTTTAATGTTACATTAGTTTCAGGTATACAGAAAAGTGTATCAATTATACACATACATATGTTCACCCTTTTTTAATGATTATTTTCCCATATAGACTGTTACAGTAGAGTTCCTTGGGTTATAAAGCAGATTCTTGTTGGTTATCTATGAACCACACCTTCATCCACTCCTCAGTCAAAGGACATTGAGGTTGCTTCCATGTCCTGGCTATTATAGTGCCGCAGTGAACACTGGGGTGTAAGTATCTTTCCAGATTACAGTTTCCTCCAGATATACGCCCAGCAGTGGGATTGCTGAATCATACAATAGTTCTATTTTTAGTTTTTTAAGGAACCTCTATATACAGTGTTTGTACTAATAGGCATTCCTACCAACAGTATAAGAGGGTTCTCTTTTCTCCATACCCTATCCAGCAGCTATTGCTTGTAGATATTTTTTTTTTGATGATGACCTTTTTTTTTTGGCTAATAGCTTTTCAAATTTTTTTAAATTTAATTTTTATTGGAGTACAGTTGCTTTGCAATGTTGTGTCAGTTTCTACTGTACATCAAAGTGAATCAGCTATACACACACATATATCCCTTCTCTTTTTTGGATTTCCTTTCCATTTAGATCACCACAGAGCACAAATAGAGTTCCCTGAGCTATACAGTAGGTTCTCATTAGGTATCTATTCTATACATAGTGTCAGTAGTGTATATATGTCAGTCCCATCCCCTTTTCCACCCCACTGTGTCCATGTTTGTTCTCTATGTCTGTGTCTCTATATCTGTCTTGCAAATAAGATCATCTATACCATTTTTCTAGATTCCACACATATGCATTAATATACAATACTTTTTTTTCCTTCTGACTTACTTCACTCTGTATGATAGTCTGTAGGTCCATCCATATCTCTACAAATGACTCAATTTCATTTCTTTTTATGGTTGAGTAATATTCCAGCGTATCCATGCACTACATCTTCTCTAGTCACTCATCTGTCAATGGACACTTAGATGACTTCCATGTTCTGGCCATTGTGAATAGTGCTGCAATGAACACTGGGATGCATGTGTCTTTTTAAAATATATTTTTAAATTTATTTATATTTTTAACTGAAGGATAATTGCTTTACAGAACTTTGTTGTTTTCTGTCAAACAGTTTTTGCTGGTATAAGTCCAGTAGTAGGATTTCAGGGTCTTATGGTAGTTCTATTTTTAGTTTTTTAAGGAACTTCCATACTGAACTTCATAGTGGCTGTATTAATCTACATTCCCACCACAGTGCATGTAGGTTTCCTTTCATCCACACCCTATCCAGCATTTATTGTTTGTAGATTATTTGATGATGGCCATTGAGGTGATATTTCATTGTAGTTTTGATTTGCGTTTCCTTAATGATTAGTATTGTTAAGCAGCTTTTCATGTGCTATTTGGCCATTTGCTTGTCTTCCTTGGAGAAATATCTATTTAGATCATCTGCCCATTTTTTGAGTGGATTTTTTTTTATATTGAGCTGCATGAAATATTTGTGTATTTTAGAGGTTAATCTCTTGTCAATTGCTTTATTTGCAAATATTTTCTTCCATCTTGGGGGTTGCCTTTTTGTTTGATTTTGATACCTTTCTGTATTCTTTTTTTTAGATGTCCAACTGAGAAATTTCTATCCTCATTTTTATCCAGTTGTCATTTGGGAAACTTATAACTCCCCTTATATTTTGTGACTTAATTTTTTACATACTATTAGATGGACAAAAATATATCCTATTGAATGTTACTACTAATAGAAATAGAAGCCCTTGGTGGCTCAGTGGTAAAGAGTCTGCCTGCAATGCAGGAGACACTGATTTGATCCCTGGGTTGGAAAGATCCCCTGAAGAAGGCAATGGCAACCCACTCCATTATTCTTGCCTGGAAAATCCCATGAACAGAGAAGCCTGATGGGCTACAGTCCATGGGGTCACAAAAGAGTCCGACGTGACTAAGAGACCAAACAACAGCNAAAGATCCCCTGAAGAAGGCAATGGCAACCCACTCCATTATTCTTGCCTGGAAAATCCCATGAACAGAGAAGCCTGATGGGCTACAGTCCATGGGGTCACAAAAGAGTCCGACGTGACTAAGAGACCAAACAACAGCAACAGAAATAAATGAACTGTTGCATGTCTCAGGAGTTTATAGACCTCCCTATGTAAGGTCTGGTGGCCCAGGGAGGAAGGGAAATGGTGGATGTATGTGTTATAAAATGTCTTCAACTTTTCAAAACTTCTGCAAAGGCAGAAGTGTAGTATGGAATTTGGCCCCATTCAGAGAGATACCACCTTTGCCCGAGCACCTGGCAGGTAATCATTAAATGCTGGAAATTTCCTTAGTGATAGGAGTAATGTTATTCATCCTGGTTATTCATAGTAGGTAATGTGGACAATACCTGATAGTTTATGCTAATGAGATCACTGACGATGGAGTATAGCCATGCTAACCATTGAATGAATAGAGCTTTGGGCAAAATGACATCAACTCAACCTGGAAGCTGGAAATTGAGTTCAACCACATGGGCAACAATTTAACTAAGCGTGTTTATGTTATAAAAGCCTCTATAAAAATTCTAGACACTGAAGCTCAGGTTAGCTACCTAGTTAGCAATATTTTTTTATATATTATCATTATCATGCCCTTTAGCCAGGAAGAGATAATGGGTCTGGACTCTACAGAGAGAGGATAACAAGAACCTTCATCTATGGGACTTCTAGGTACAATCCTATGTGTATCTTCCTTGTCTGGTTCTAATTTGTATCCTTTGATGTAATAAAACTAATATCACAAGTATAGATTTCTCCTGAGTTTTGTGAGTCATTCTAACACATTACTGAACCCGAAGAATTCCCCTTAATTGGACTATTCTAGACAATTACTGAGTGTGAGGAAGTCCCTGATTTGTATAAGTAAGGGTGATACTGGGAATCCTTGAACTTTTAGCTGGTGTTTGAAGTGAAGGCAATCTCATGAGGAGTGTTCCCTTAAGCTTTGTGGCTTGGCAAACTCTTTGCAGCAAGGAAAGGGGTGAAAAAAAAATCAAGCCTAGTTGAAGCCCCTCAAAAGTCTCTGAAAACTACCAGAGAGCTCTGGAGCTAGAATGATCCCTTAGAGTCGACTGGAGTTGGGACAAAATCATGCAGTCATTGGATGTGGGCTGCCTGGTGGCTCTCTGTAGCTGAGGCAGATTGCTTTAGGAGTTGATTGCAGAGAGCTGAGTAACACCCAACATTGGAGAAATATGTCCCTCATTCCAAGAGTAGATTTTTTTTATTGTGGTAAAATAACATAACATAATATAAAATTTACTGTCTTAATGATTTCCAAGTAAACTTCACCACCGTACATCTGCAGAACTTTTCNAGAGCTGAGTAACACCCAACATTGGAGAAATATGTCCCTCATTCCAAGAGTAGATTTTTTTTATTGTGGTAAAATAACATCTCATAATATAAAATTTACTGTCTTAATGATTTCCAAGTAAACTTCACCACCGTACATCTGCAGAACTTTTCATCTTCCCCATCTGAAACTCTGTCCCCACTAAACACTAATTTCCCATTTCTCTTCCCAAAGCCTCTGGTAACCAACGTTCTAATCTCCGTCTGCATGTGTCTGACTACTTTAGGTACCTTATATAAGTGGAATCTTTCAATTTTTGTTCTTTGTGTCTGGATACATAATATGATTGGGGATATGGTGTTTGGAATGGGAAGAATTATCAGAAAAGTTGGTAACTGACTTTGGTAGACACTCTTCCATCTGCTCTTTGGGAAGCATACATGTGAGGTTTCCTAGGAAAGTCCAGTTGATAACTCAGTATTAATCATATCTCATTTCAATTTCAAAATACCCTAGTTTGAACAAGAAATTAGTCATTCTATTTGCTCAAAAATCTGGCCACGACCATTAAGAAACAAAAATGCACTAAATATTTTGGTCCTTAAGGTAGAGTCTAGATCCTCAAATCAAGGTGTGGGCAAAAAAAAATCATAGGAAAACTATAGAAACAATAAATAAGAAGAAAGTGAGAGCTATGGTTATTTTGCAGTGCTAGAAATAAGACTCCCTATGAACAGAGGTACTGGATAATGTATAAAGAGAGTGAGAAGGGTATACTGATGTGCTTCACAAAGTCCAGGAGAGCTATGCCTTGTGTGGGAAGTTCAAAATAATTTCTTATTTCCATTAAAGCTATTCTAAGGAAAAATGGGGCTTCCCTGGTGGCTCAGTGGTAAAGAATCCACCTACCAATGCAGGAGATGCCAGTTTGATCCCTGGGCCAGGAAGAAACCCTGGAGAAGGAAATGGCAACCCATTCCAGCATTTTTGCCTGGGCAATCCCATGGACAGAGGAACCTGGCAGGCTCCAGTCCATGGGGTCACAAAGAGTCAGACGTGACTGAGCGACTAAATAACAACAATTTCAACAACAAGAGGAAAAAATGTGTAAACAGAAAGCAGAGTGCCAAATAGTTGCAAGTCACTATGGGACTGCAGATTCAGAATTTCTTGTTGCATATATTTGAATTTACTGCCTTTCCCAGTATTATGAACGAAAAGAAAAAAAATGTTGACTCAGGTATTAAAATTAGACTATTCTGATGATAATCCCCCACAGGGCACTCTTGATGTCCTTGTTCCTTAGACTGTAGATGAAGGGGTTCAGCATAGGGGTGACCACAGTGTACATCACCGAGACCACTGCACTCTTCCTGTGGGAAGATGAGAGAGCTGAACTGAGATACACCCCAAGGCCTGTTCCATAAAATAAGCAAACAACTGACAGATGAGAACCACAGGTAGAGAAGGCTTTATACTTCCCATCTGATGAGGAGACTCTCAGAATGGAGGATATAATTCGAATATAAGAGTAAAGGATCCCCGAGAGTGGAACTCCAGCCAAGATGGCACCAATGAAATAGATTAATATGTTACTGGTGGAGATGTCCGAACAGGCAAGGTTGAGAAGTTGAGAAAGTTCACAAAAGAAATGAGGGATTTCCACATCTGCACAGAAGGTAAGCTGTGACATCATCAAGTAGTGAAGTTGAGAGTTCAAAAGGCTGATGGAAAATGACACCAGGACCAACAAGCCACAGAGGTGGGGATTCATGATGACCAGGTAATGCAGAGGGTGACAAATGGCCACCAATCGGTCATAAGCCATCACTGTCAGAAGGAGACTCTCCAAGCACGCAAAAAGAGAAAAGATAGTCACCTGAGCTAGGCATCCTGCATAAGGGATGGATTTGCTCTGTGTGTGGAGGTTCACTAGCATGTTGGGGACAGTGGTGGTGCTTATACCAATGTCAGCCAAGGACAGATTGGAGAGGAAGAAGTACATGGGGGTGTGAAGGTGAGAATCGGAGCTGACAGCCAGGATGAGGAGCAGGTTCCCGAGCACAGTGGCCAGGTACGTGGACAGGAAGAGTCCAAAGAGGAGGGGCTGCAGGCCTGGATCATCTGAGAGCCTCAGGAGGAAGAAGTGTGAGACACGTGTACGATTGTGTGGTTCCATGAAGAAGGGACACCTTTTTAAAGAGAAGAGGATGTTGAATAAACAACACAAATATAGAGGCACAGACATACGTGTCCGGAGTTTGGATTTGAACAATTCAAAATTCAGGAATAAAGTATGCATGCTTGAGGACCATACAGCACAATTCATTGAACAATATTTCTCAGTGTGAACACATCTTTACTAATGCTGAAGGCATTCATTTTTTTCTTCACACATCTATTTAGAGGCATGGGGCCAAAGAGGAATAGAGAAGAAAGGACATTTTGAGATCACAAATCCATGAACACGGTAATGTATCTGTCCCCTACCTTTGAGATAAAGATATAGAATAAAAAGTATTCTTCTCTTTTTAAAGATTATTATAACTAAAGCACAAGAAATAGCAGTCAAAATTACTATATCTTATTCAAATGCAGTACAAGAAATTCCCTTGATTTGCACTGTAGTCCCAGAAAGCTAAAAAGCACTGTCTCTGGATTCTAAATTAAAATCAAATGTTCACAATCAGATAGCATTTGTATAGGCTAATTAATTTCAAGGGGTTTTCATCTTTATTTATATTTATTTATTTCATCTTTATGATATTCGTCTTCCATGGAAGTAACTGCTTATTCATATATGTGGGTTGTCTGGTCAATGTCTCTTTAAATATAATTCAAATATAAATATTTGACCTTGATGGACTCCACATTTTGATAAGTATATTTTTGTTAAAAGTTTAAAATCATATGGCATCCATGATCCTGAAGATAGCATTAATGTATGATGCAGCAATTATTAAATAATAATTAAATTTTAATAAATACTTTGACTTTTTTTCATTTTTGTAGAGTTTTTCTCAGTGCTATATACTCTCAGAGAAAGGTTTGAGGTTGAGTTTGCATTTTACTGTTTTTGTTTGTAAGGCTAGGAAAACTGCTTAATTGTGTCTTTACTCCTAACGTTTGTAAAGTGTTGACTTCTCATCAAATCCAGTCCTCTTAAGAATAGTTGAAAATTTTAAGAACAAAGCCCAGCCTCAAACCTTAAATTGATCTTTTTATGCCAGATTAAGAGCTGTTCAAGTAGTTCTTTTTTATTGAGGAATCAAGTTTCAATCAACATTGAACTCCCTGAAGGCAACTCAAGTCTTCATTTCTCCTGACAGGTCAAAATATGAGTGTAATTGGGAAAAATCAAACTGGGAAAAAAATAGTAATATCACAAACAGCTGGGTAGTTTGTGCATCTGTAAAATGGGTACATTAATTGAACTGAACTTACAGGTTTGCTATAAGCAATTAAAGTACTCACAGTTATAAGCAACTGGTCACCATAATTTAGCCTAGTTAACATATAAAATTAGCTTTCACATGCCCTTTTAACTTCCCAACTTCTGTCAGTTATACTTTGGAGGCTTGTTTTAATATCCAGATAAGTTGAATTTAAAAATTGAAAAACCAAAAATTATGTATGTATCTTAATTTAATTGAGCTTACAGTCATTATAATGTTGATGTAGCTATCACGAAAAGGAATCTGTGCCCTATTTGTCTAATAAAAGTTAAAAAAAAAAAAAAACTAAAGGGAATTTTGCTTTCCTTGCGTGATTTTATTCCCTTGCACTTCAATGTTTCCCAAGTTAAACACATCATGAGTTGGGTAAACACATTTTCAGTGTTTCCATAACATTTGTATTGATTTATGTATTCATAAGAAGTGTTCTTGAAAACTTTACTAGATACTACCTATCATAGATGAGTTCCTATTTACCACTCTATGAAATACTGCTATTTCAACACATAATATGATTTATGTTATTACCTGAGAGATAAATTTTATTTTCCTTTTCAATTTTTTATTATGACACAGCTAAGAAAATTCTTGGGCCCCTATCTATATTACACAAATAAAAATCCCAAAAGACATATGCATCTAAGACTATTGTTTGAGTTTTAAAAATTGAAGCATGTGCAATTTTCCGATTCCTATCTTGTTTTTCTTGTGTGATTTTAAAAAATCACACAAAAGCAAATGCATGCTCTGATTGTCAAGGTATAAAATTAGAAAGATCTCTGAAATCTCACTGGCAATATTTATTATGACACAGCTAAGAAAATTCTTGGGCCCCTATCTATATTACACAAATAAAAATCCCAAAAGACATATGCATCTAAGACTATTGTTTGAGTTTTAAAAATTGAAGCATGTGCAATTTTCCGATTCCTATCTTGTTTTTCTTGTGTGATTTTAAAAAATCACACAAAAGCAAATGCATGCTCTGATTGTCAAGGTATAAAATTAGAAAGATCTCTGAAATCTCACTGGCAATAGGCTTTTCATGATAAAATCACAGAAGAATTCCCATCTTGTATAGGGAATGACATTTCTGTAACTCAAATGTTTTAGATGGGCTGGAAAATGCATTCCTATTCACAGAAAACCCTATCACCATAATATTCATACAATAAAAGCCCCTGAAAACCACTTAGTCCACTTGTTAATTCACAGATAAACTCATCAAATCCCCAGAAGAAGAAACCCACGGTTCTACTTCCATTTGATCATCTGGGACTACAGCAGGTTTCAGAAGAAAACAATCTACTCTGGTGGGACAGAGTCCTGGGACTGGAATTGGGAGGCCCTTGTCTGAGGCCTAAACCTTTCATACACTAAACATGAAGTGTGTGTAAATCTCCCTACCTCTCTGCAAAGGTATTTCTCACGTTGAAGTCAAGTCAATAACACCCATTTGTAGGACATGTAGGGTGTCAAGGAAGGGGAAATTACCCTTCTGGAATTCTTGTGGATGGATTAATAATAAAATCAACACAGGGCACATTAACAGGAGAAAAAGGAATCAAATATTAATTTGTGCACTTGAAGGTCACATAAAAATGGAACCTAAGAAGTGGCCAAAGCAGGCAGCTTTTATCCTCTTTAGATAAAGAAACAAAACATTTGTAAAAAATTGACAGGACAAAGAAACTTAGGCTTTGAGTGCTTCATTAGTGAAGAATCTAAACAGTTTGAGCTTGAGGTAATATATTGAAGAAATAATGAGCTTTGTTTAAACAGATTTCTGGGCCCTAAATTCCCTATGTCTGACAATAAGGATGTCCTTCTTCCCCTAGATAAAGCTTCCCAGGTGGCTCAGTGGTGAAGAATCCATCTGCCAAGGCAGAAGATGCAAGAGACACAGGTTTGATCCCTGAGTTGGGAAGATCCCCTGGTGAAAGAAACGGCAACTCACTCCAGTATTCTTGCCTGGGAAATCTCTGATGGACTACAGTTCATGGAGTTACAAAGAGTCAGACACAACTGAACTCACATCTCCCTCTAGATACAGGGAGTGCCCCTTTCATAGGAGAGATTTTCCTCCTCAGGGAGACAGAGGAGGATCAGAAGTTCCTTCCTGCATTGGCTGCTTCAGAAGCAACTTCATTTTGAACTGATCAATAGATCATTGCAGTATGCTTTGTGGCAACCCATCCTGATCTCCATTAGAGATATCTGAAGAGGTCAACACTTAATAAATATTCTGTCATAGGTTTTGAATCTGAAGTTGAATCATTACTGGAGTAGTTGGATATTGATGAAACACAATCTTAATTAAAATTTAATGATCTTATATTCTATTTTATATAGGAAAGGTAGAAGCCTATTGAAAAAGTTACATGGCTCAAAATAGCCTGGAGTTAAAACTCCCCTCGAGGTCCTCCCCACCAGAAGAAAAAAAATGGACTTTAAGGTTGATTACCCCCAGCTCCCAGCTGGTTCAGCCTCTGGCAGATCTCCAAAATTCCGTGCCCCAGCCGTTTAAGAGATGACGACTCTGAAAAACCTTGGAAAAGAGCAGGCTCCCTTAAGACAGTAACTTTCCACATACGTGCCTATATATACTTACTCTTTTCTTGGATAAGTGCAGCAGCTCACTAATCTGACTGCTGTCCCTTCTCGTTTTATTAAAGGTGATCCGTTCCTGTAGAGTGCCGGTCTCATTCTTTTTCAGAATCTCGCCTTCTCTAACTCCCTTACCCTACATTTTTGGTGCTGAAACCTGGGAGGCTGAGGTTCCTTCTCATTCTCCAGCCAGCTCTTCGCAGCGTGAAAGCCTGCCGAACTCACTTTCCCACCTGGGCTTTCAAGACCTCCTTCAGAGGACGCCCTGTGCCTTCGTGAACAATACAAGTCCTGTGTAAGGGCTTTATTGGTTTTCCGCGTAACCCAAGGAATATTGGTCTCTCTCTCTCTTTCTCTCTTCCTCTTTTCTCTACACTTTCTTTTCCATGAGACTGACCAACTCCAGGACAGAGGCCTTTTGCCATTCGAACAGTCTACATGCAACACTCCACTCGAGCCGGCCCCTAGATTAAGGTAAGATCTGGAGGGTGTTCTAGAGGCGTCCTATAACCCAGTCCTCTGCAGGTCCCGGGGACCCAGAGTGGCCTAGGGCCACTCTGTAGATGACAGTGGGGGACGCTCCACCTCGACACAGAGCTCTCTTCTCTTAACTCCTATTGCAACTATAGGTGACGACTCGAGCTCCCAATAAGAGCCTGTGCTTGTCTTTCAATTATGGGGTCTGGCCAATCTGTCCCAAAAGATTCCCCTCTGGCCTGTGTTCTCAAAAATCTCGAACCACTCTCACTCACTGAACTCAAAGCTAACGGCTTAAAACAACTCTGTATACATATCTGGCCTCAATACCAATTAGACAACCCAAACCTCTGGTCTGAGTTTGGGACTTTCGATTTCAGTATTTTATCAGATCTCACTAACTTCCTCAAAAGGAATGGCAAATGATCGAAGGTCCCCTATATTCAAGCCTTCTGAGACCTTAAAAGCTGTCCTTCTCTCTATAAAGACTGTTCTACCTATCAAGTCCTCCTCTACTCTCTCTCCCCCTCCATTACAAAAGAATCCATATCTAAAGCCCCTAAAAGGCCCCCTAAACCCTCAGCCCCCAATTTTGACCCAGCAGATGAGCCTCCTCCCTACCGTCCCGGAGAAAAAGCTTCCGGAGATGAGACCCCATCCTCTAGCCCTTCCTCCTCTAAAACAGAAGGCGATGACTCCAGAGCCCCCAAAGAGATTTCCAGCCCCCTCCATCGGCCAGGATTCGAAGCAAACACATTTCCTCTCAGAGAGGCAGTGGGATTGGAGGGCCCTACACGAGATCATGTGCCTTTCTCAATTTCTGATATACACCAAATTGAAGAAAAATTGGGATCCTTTTCAAAAAATCATACTAGATACAGAAACAATTCCTCTGCCTTACACAAACATATCGTTTAACCTAAAATGATCTTTATTACATCCTAAATGCCACTTTAACCCCTGATGAAGAGAAATGGATATGACAGCCAGCCCGGACTCATGCTGATCAGCTCCATAACCAAGATAAGACTAATCCGGTGGTTGATGATACAGTCCCTTTAACTGAACCATGGTGGACATATCAAACAGGCGATGCTGACATCCAGTACCTGCATCATATGATCACCTGTTTATTAGAAAAAAATACTAAAAGCTCTCACATTCATATTAACTACGATAATATTAGAGAAATGACTCAAGAAAAAGATTAAAATCCTGCCCTTTTTCTTTCATGGCTTACTGAGGCAGTCCAAAAACACACTAATCTAGATATTTCTACCCCTGCCAGACTTTTGTACCTATATGTCCAGTTCATAAGCCAGTCAGCCCCTGATATTCACTGAAAACTATGCCAGCTAGAAAAGGGCCCTGAGACCCCCCAAAGAGACCTTCTAGAAATAGCCTTCAAGATGTTCAGTTATAGAGAGAAAGAGGTTAAGAGAAAAAAAGACCGTGAGAAAAAAGCTAAATATGCCTTTCTGGTGGCAACAATCAAGATCAGCCTGGCCGAAGTCATCCCAGACTGGAACTTAAGACTCCCTCCCAGACCCTGCTTCTGATGAAACCAGTCAGGACACTGGACAAAAACATGCCCAAACCCATGCCCCTCCCCTCCAAAATATGCCCAACCTGTGGTCAGTGGGAACATTGAGAGGTAGATTGGGAGGTCCACACCTTCCAGACCTGGAGAGTGAAATGTCCACAGGGACACCCTGGCACCCCTGGAGACATCCCCACTTCTCCCCAAAACCCCAGCTCAACCCTATGAGAGTTGTTCCAATGATGCGGCCCAGGTTCCAGCCGCCCCGGTTCATGTCCCAGATTGAGCTTGGAACTTAGGGTAGACGGGGTAGTTGCCAAAAAAAGACCTACTTTATAGTAGACACTGGAGCCGTTTTCTCTCTCTTAACTTCCTACTCTGGCCCAACTCAAGACTCAGAACTTACAATCAAGGGGTCCTCTGGAGTTCCCTTAAGGCCAAAAATCAGCCCTCCATCACTGTCAATTTAAAAAACCGACCCTCATACACTCATTCCTCATAATGCCTCAGTGCCCAATGACACTCCTAGAGAGAGATTTGTTATCCAAATTGGAAGTCTTTATTAACGTACACCCCCCCAAAACAGTCTCTACATTCTGCATGCAGATGACATCTAGACCATTCCTATCCCTCACCCCTGACCTTCCCTTGGATCTACCCGCCTTAGACCCCCAAGTCCGGGACACTGATCACCCATCCATAGCCAAACATCATCCCCCAGTCCACACTACCCTAAAAGACCCCTCGACTATAATCACCCAACAACAGTACTCTCTCACCCCGGAGGCCCACAAGAGACTTAAGCCTATCAGAACCTGCCTTCTTCAAGCCTCTATCTTAATTCCTACCCATTCACCACACAATACACCTATTCTGGCAGTAAAGAAGAGACGAAACTCTTGGAGACTGGTCCAGGATTTGCAAAAAATCCATGATGCCATCACACTGACATTCCCAAGTCTCTAACCCTTACAACCTTCTGTTTGCCATACCCCCGACTGCAACCCACTTCATGGTATTAGATCTCAAAGACGCCTTTTCCACCACCCCCCTCCACCCCATCTCCCAACCTCTTTTCACCTTCACCTGGAAAGACCCCGAGACTCATGTTTCCCAACAATTAACATGAACAGTTCTCTCCCAGGTGTTCAGAGACAGCCCCCACTTTTTTGGACAGGCTTTACAAAAGGACCTACAGACACTCAACCTAGCCCCAAGTCATCTCCTCCAATACGTAGATGACCTCTTCCTTTGTAGCCCAACCCAAAAACTCTGCCTCCAACATACTGCCAAACTCCCTGGGGCCCTGGGATCCTGTGGTTATCTGGTGTCCCAATCCAAGGCCCAAGTAGTACAGACAGGCGTCACCTACCTGGGGCTTTCCATATCCCACCAACAAAGAACTATTCCCCCAGATAGAATCCAGGCCTTAATTAACTGTCCACTTCCAAAAACAAAAAGGGAACTCCTGTCTATCCTCGGCCTCCTAAACTTTTTCCATATCTGGATCCCTAACTTCCCCCTCATTACGTGAGACAACTAAAGGATGTCCGGATGAGCCCCTCTTTAACCCTTCCTTGCTGGCCAATCCTATTCACCAGCTCACCCAGAGCCTCCTCTGAGTGCCAACTCTCCACCTGCCAGATCACACCAGACCATTCTTTCTCTTTGCCCATTCCAACCAAGGACAGGCCCTGGGACTTCTGTGTCAGCGGGCTGGAGACACCTGGGCTCCCATAGCCTATCTATCAGAAGAGCTTGACATGGTGACCAAGGGGTGGTCTCCCTGCATACAGGCCATGGCTGCTATCACAACCCTTGTAACTAAACCAAATAAACTCTCTAGACATGCCCCTTTAACAGTCTGTTCTCCACACACCTTCCGAGACTTACTATCACATCAGGCTTTCCTCTCCTTTTCCCCTTCCAGGGTACAGGTCCTATATGCCTTTCTCCTCAACCCTTGGCTCTCTTTCTCCCCCTGCTCTCCCCTTAAGCCCGCCAGCTTATTACCCATGTCTGCTACAACAGACCCTCTCCTACATAGCTGCCACCACCTCTTAATACCTGAAGCCCAAAAACTAACCTGAAATGCTCCTCTAAATGTATACTCACCTCATTCCTTCAAAGATTTACTCTCTCATTGGGCTTTCCTTTCTCTGCCCCCTGTTACTGCTAAGTCGCTTCAGTTGTGTCCGACTCTGTGTGACCCCACAGACGGCAGCCCACCAGGCTCCCCCATCCCTGGGATTCTCCAGGGAAGAACACTGGAGTGGGTTGCCATTTCCTTCTCCAATGTATGAAAGTGAAAAGTGAAAGGGAAGTCACTCAGTCATGTCCGAGTCTTCGCGACCCCATGGACCGCAGCCAACCAGGCTCCTCTGTCCATGGGACTTTCCAGGCAAGAGAACTGGAGTGGGGTGCCATTGCCTTCTCCTATCTCTGCCCCTGCTTGACTAGAAATCCTCCACACACACCTCCTCAGCCCATCCCTTTCTTTTATGCCTTGTAAACGTCTTAATCCTGCTAGCTTACTCCCTACACCAGATCCAGAAACAAAACACCTATTTCATGACAGAGTGGGTTGCCATTTCCTTCTCCAATGTATGAAAGTGAAAAGTGAAAGGGAAGTCACTCAGTCATGTCCGAGTCTTCGCGACCCCATGGACCGCAGCCAACCAGGCTCCTCTGTCCATGGGACTTTCCAGGCAAGAGAACTGGAGTGGGGTGCCATTGCCTTCTCCTATCTCTGCCCCTGCTTGACTAGAAATCCTCCACACACACCTCCTCAGCCCATCCCTTTCTTTTATGCCTTGTAAACGTCTTAATCCTGCTAGCTTACTCCCTACACCAGATCCAGAAACAAAACACCTATTTCATGACTATGTTCAGATCTTAGTTATGACACTTAATCCCTTTAAACATATAACTGGTCAACCCCTTATTGACCCCAAAGTCCCATCCTGGTTCAGAGATGACACTGCCCAAAAACTAGCCCCATTTGGGGCTCAATATGCTATAGTTCAGGGACAGCCCAACAAAGTTATCCCCTCCTCACCTCATCAAGCCAGCCACACTCCCAACTCACACATCCTCACAATGGGCTGAACTGATAACTCTTACACAGACTTTGACCCTAGCCAAAGACCAAAAGATAAACATTTACACCGACTCCAATTATGTCTATAACATATTACATTCTAACATTATAATCTGGAGGGAGACAAAGTTCCTCACTTAAGAAAACACATGTATCCTCAATGCTTCTTTTATTTCTAAACTCCTCCATGCAGCTCAGCTCCCAAAACAAGCTGCTGTAATACTTTGCCCGAGACATTAGAGGCATAGTCCTCTCTCCTTTTATAACAGTATAACAAATCACGAAACAGAACGACAAGCCACCTGTTAGTCCTGTCTTTACTAGAGCCCAAATTGATGAGCCTAACATCCACACGTTACTTTCATATTTGCATTCGCTTTTCCACCCCTCTGCAAAAGTACTTAAGGCTTTCCTTCAGAACTTTATTAAACTAAGGACGATGTGACTTATTTAAATAATCAGACCCAAACTTGTACCATTTGTCAGCAGACAAATCCTAACATTCACCCTTCTCCTTTCCACCCACCAAATTCAGACATCTTCCCGCACAAGACTAACAGATAGATTTCACCAACATGCCACCCGTAAAAAGTGTTAAATTTTGCCTAGCCTTTGTAGATGCGTTTTCTAGACAGACTGAAGCTTTCCTGACTACTAACAAACGGGCCCCTACTGTGGCTCAGCTTATTCTCTCTGAAATCCTCCCAAGGTTTGGAACACCTTCCTCCCTCCAGTCTGACAACGGGCCCGAGTTCACATCCCAAATCACCCAAAATATTGCACGAGCCCTTCTCGTTCCTTGCAGGTTTCACATTCCTTATCATCCCCGGTCTTCCAAAAAGGTTGAGAGAGCCAACCAAGCCCTTAAAGAAACTCTGACCAAATTAACAATGGAACTTCATCAAGACTGAAATAAACTCCTCCCTTTAGCCCTCTTAAAGGTCCAGGCCTTACCAAAAAAAAAAAAAAAAAAANATCATCCCCGGTCTTCCAAAAAGGTTGAGAGAGCCAACCAAGCCCTTAAAGAAACTCTGACCAAATTAACAATGGAACTTCATCAAGACTGAAATAAACTCCTCCCTTTAGCCCTCTTAAAGGTCCAGGCCTTACAAAAAAAAAAAAAAAAAAAAACCCTTAAATATCAGTCCATCTGAGACCATGTATGGGAGACCCATAGTACCTTTAAATCTTCCCCCTCCCAAGACAGTCCCAAACTGCTTTTCCACCTTCCTTTTCCTTTACTTGCCCAGATACAAGATGCCCTTTGACAACATATAGATAACTTACTCCCTTGACAACACCCCAATCTTCCATACCCATCCCTTCAAATGGGAGACAAAGTCTATATGAGAGTTCAGTCCCACTCAGATCTAACCCCAAAATGGCAAAGACCCTACACAGTAATTCTGCTGACCCCTACCACTGCAACATTAAAAGAAATCACCCCTTGGATACACATCACCCAGTTTAAAAAGGTTATACAGCCCAATGATAAAAATGCTTATCAAGTTTCTCACACAAGCCCTACAACTGGCGATGGATGTTTTCACTGTTTCCACTGGCCCCAACTGGCGATGGATGAGCCTGTCGGTTTCACGGCTACAATTATTCCTGGAACAACTTCTGACAGATATCTGGTTCTCAAGTCCTCAAAGATCCACGCTCAAACACATTGAAGATTACATCTCCTCCCTGTGACTACAAAAAAAACTTTTATAACATTTACCCCTTCTCAGACCATTCATTTTTACCATCCTCCTACTCACCTTTGGACCTTGTTTGTTTAATCTTTTCCAGAGATTCCTCCAAGACCGAATCCGAGCCATTTCCCAAGACCAAGTCAAGACTATTCTTTTGCTTGAGACCCTAACAGCTAAAATAAAAAATCAACACTACGAGCCTTAGACTTCCTTCCTCTCAGACCACAAATCCGTGACCCTCATTTATCGGCACGAAGAAGCCTTAAACATTAAGGGTGCTCACCTCTCTTTTTTTCTATATATTCCTTTAGCTACATGGCTCAAAATAGCCTGGAGTTAAAACTCCCCTCCAGGTCCTCCCCACCATTCTATGCAAAACAAAGAACTCTCTCACCCAAAAAATNAAGCCTTAAACATTAAGGGTGCTCACCTCTCTTTTTTTCTATATATTCCTTTAGCTACATGGCTCAAAATAGCCTGGAGTTAAAACTCCCCTCCAGGTCCTCCCCACCATTCTATGCAAAACAAAGAACTCTCTCACCCAAAAAATGGACATTGAGGTTGATTACGCCCAGCTCCCAGCTGGTTCAGTCTCTGGCAGATCTCCAAAATTCCGTGCCCCAGCTGCTTAAGAGATAACTACTCCGAAAAACCTTGGAAAAGAACAGGCCCCCTTAAGACAGCACCTTTCCACATACATGCCTATATATATTGACTCTTTCCTTGGATAAGTGCAGCAGCTCACTAATCTGACTGCTGCCCCTTCTCACCTCATTAAAGGTGATCCGTTCCTGTAGGGTGCCAGTCTCATTCTTTTTCTGAACCTTGCCTTCTCTTTCCTTATGCCTCCCTTACCTTACACCTGTTATATCCCAAGAAATTCATTTGCAGAATGAATGGAAATCCAAAAATGTGACTTAGTCCACATGATAAGATTGACTTCCCTCCTTTCTTTCTTTTTAAATGTTTATTTATTTGTTTATTTTTGGCTGTGCTAGGTCTTGGTTGCTGTGGACAGGCTTTCTTCAGTTGCAATAGGCAGGGGCTACTGTCAATGCAGATGATGACTGAAGCCATGAAATTAAAAGATACTTACTCTTTGGAAGAAAAGTTATGACCAACCTAGATAGTATATTGAAAAGCAGAGATATTACTTTACCAACAAAGGTCCGTCTACTCAAGGCTATGGTTTTTCCTGTGGTCATGTATGGATGTGAGAGTTGGACTGTGAAGAAAGCTGAGCACCGAAGAATTGATGCTTTTGAACTGTGGTGTTGGAGAAGACTCTTGAGAGTCCCTTGAACTGCAAGGAGGTCCAACCAGTCCATTCTGAAGGAGATCAGCCCTGGGATTTCTTTGGAAGGAATGATGCTGAAGCTGAAACTCCAGTACTTTGGCCACCTCATGCCAAGAGTTGACTCATTGGAAAAGACTCTGATGCTGGGAGGGATTGGGGGCGGGAGGAGAAGGGGATGACAGAGGATGAGATGGCTGGATGGCATCACGGACTGGATGGACGTGAGTTGAGTTAACTCCGGGAGTTGGTGATGGACAGGGAGGCCTGGCGTGCTGCGATTCATGGGGTCGCACAGAGTCGGGCACGACTGAGCGACTGAACTGAACTGACTGTCTAGTTGCGGAAGACAGTTTCTCACTGTGGTGGCTTCTCTTGTTCCAGAGCACGGGCTCCTGGGTATGTGGGCTTCAGTGGCTGCAGCACACGGGCTCAGTAGTTGTGTCATGGGCACGTGGGGCCCTCCCGGACCAGGGATCAAACCCGTGTCCCCTGCATTGGCAAGCAGACTCTGGTCCACTACATCACCAGGAAAGTCTTCTTTATTTCTTTCATTCATTCTCTCTCTCTCTCCCTCTCTTCTCTTTTTAATTTTTGTGAGTGACTGTTTTTTTTTTTTTTT
>SJYX01015306.1:244987-256204 GCA_006410675.1 Oreotragus oreotragus | reverse complement strand
TGGAAGGAAAGTTATGACCAACCTAGACAGCATATTAAAAAGCAGAGACATTACTTTGCCAACAAAGGTGCGTCTAGTCAAGGCTATGGTTTTTCCAGTGGTCATGCATGGATGTGAGACAGGGACTGTGAAGAAAGCTGAGCACCGAAGAATTGATGCTTTTGAACTGTGGTGTTGGAGAAGACTCTTGAGAGTCCCTTGAACTGCAAGGAGGTCCAACCAGTCCATTCTGAAGGAGATCAGCCCTGGGATTTCTTTGGAAGGAATGATGCTGAAGCTGAAACTCCAGTACTTTGGCCACCTCATGCCAAGAGTTGACTCATTGGAAAAGACTCTGATGCTGGGAGGGATTGGGGGCGGGAGGAGAAGGGGATGACAGAGGATGAGATGGCTGGATGGCATCACGGACTGGATGGACGTGAGTTGAGTTAACTCCGGGAGTTGGTGATGGACAGGGAGGCCTGGCGTGCTGCGATTCATGGGGTCGCACAGAGTCGGGCACGACTGAGCGACTGAACTGAACTGACTGTCTAGTTGCGGAAGACAGTTTCTCACTGTGGTGGCTTCTCTTGTTCCAGAGCACGGGCTCCTGGGTATGTGGGCTTCAGTGGCTGCAGCACACGGGCTCAGTAGTTGTGTCATGGGCACGTGGGGCCCTCCCGGACCAGGGATCAAACCCGTGTCCCCTGCATTGGCAAGCAGACTCTGGTCCACTACATCACCAGGAAAGTCTTCTTTATTTCTTTCATTCATTCTCTCTCTCTCTCCCTCTCTTCTCTTTTTAATTTTTGTGAGTGACTGTTTTTTTTTTTTTTTTAATAATTGAGTGTTGTAGATTCTATTAAATGGAAACTGATGAGTCCCTTAGAAAGTGACACAGAGGCATACAAGCACTGTTTCATCTTTTGTCTAGTCCAGCAAGACATTGCTGGAAGGAATAAAAATACAATCAGGAAAATGCCCAAGTGCGTGGAAGTTTTATTGCCCACACTCTGCTTCTGAGAACTAAGGAAGGGTCTATCAGTATCCAACTGAGATTTTTTGTTCTTGTAGCCTATTCTGTGTAAGGAAGGAAAGGCTCTGAGGAACCTAAAATAGGTAAGACTCAGTTGTTTCCCTATAGGCAGTCAGAATCCACTAACATTAAAAAAAAAAAAAAGTAGAATGTTCTCTCTGGCTTCCCTGGTGGCTCACTGGTAAAGAATCTGCCTGCAACACTGGAGACATTTGATCCCTGAGTCGGGAAGATCCCCTGGAGGATGAAATGACAACCCATTCCAGTATTCTTGCCTGGAGAATTCCATGGACAGTGGAGCCTGGTGGCTACAGTCCATAGGGTTGGAAAAATCAGACAAGACTGAGAAACTAAACAACAAAATGTGCTCTCAGGATCTAGGGAAAGCTAAACCTCAGATCATTGGTTATTTTAGTCAAGTCACTGATACTTAGCCTTAAGGATAATATTAATAATAAAATTACCTAAAGTTTACTTTGCTTTAACTGTAATGCCTCCATCACACATCTAGGCATATATTAGAATACATTTTCTTTCATTCTCTGCCAGCACAGCTGTATCAAATGGATATCAATTTAGATGGCAACATTGAAGATCAGAGATGTTAAGGACTTGCTCAGTGTCGTTCAGATAATAAATAGACAAGATTCAAAGTTAGATTGTGGGTCTCTGAGGTCCATGCACTAAGCTTGTTTACTGTTTCCCCACACTTCAGAGAGTTTAGCAAAGGATCCAAAGTCTCTTCCAAGCTTTCTAAAGTACACGTTTCTTGTTTCCTGCCTCAGAATACAGACCAACACCCTGACGCCATACTCTCTTAGAGATCAAGAAGGTATAAATTACAAGAATAAAAGAGCAAGTGGACAGGGAAGCAAAACCCAAGAACAAGGACAAGAGAGAGAACTGCCTTGCATTGCATGAGCTCATTCTTCCTGGAATCCCCACCTCCACCTTCCTTCCGGTCGTTGCTCAGCAGGTACCACCACTGTGCTTTCCACTGTGTCTACCATGAACCCCTAAAGCCCAGTGAGCAGGACATCTCTGCCTGGGATGAAAAGGAAGAGAGTTTGCTTTTTGTTCTTTGTGTTTATAGTGGCTAGGAAAAGCATCTTAAAGATGTCTCAAATCCTGAAACCTTTAAAAAAGTTGATTTCTCATCATATCCAACCCTCTTAAGAACAACTGATTAATTTAGGACCAAAGTCAGGTATCAAACTCTAAGCTGGCCTTCTTATACCAGCTTAGGAGTTTTTCAAGTCCGTATTTCTTTATAGAGAGTTTGCATTTCTCCTACGTTCAATCCTGAATGCAGGCTGTATTAGCAGAGGAGGGTATTTTCTAGGTGCCTTATGTATAGCGTTTCACTGTCCTCATTCAAATCTGACTTTACCCCCTTTTCCACTCCATGGCCTTATAAAAATTTCATAAAAATATTGTGTTCCTATCCTCAATTGTAAAGTGATGCTCATGCATGTTGTGGGAGAGGTAATGCAGATAAAAGGAAACAAGCAATAGAAAAATTTAGCTTGGCTCCTGGCAGTTGGAAACCAAAGTAAAGGTTTGTGATACTATGGTTGCTGATATCACTTCCATCACTATCATCTCCATGATCATCTGGAGTGCTTAAGCACAGTTTAGAGGGATCTATTTCTTTGTCGGGTAGAAAAGATGGGAATGGAAGGACAGTAAGTGTGGGATGAAATAGAATTTTAAATAAACAATATTGTAGAGCAATTGTCCTTCAATTAAAAAATAGAAATTAAAAAAAAAAAGAATTTAAAATGAGAGTTCTATGATCCCCAACACTGACAACAAATCAACTTCATAAGGCTTTGACCTTATCTATGCATTTTGGTTCCCTCCTACTGGCTATCTCAACTGTCCCACTGCCTTGACGGTGATCAAACATGGCTTCCCCATCCTTCCTGCATTCAGTGTCTCCCACTGCACTTGGCACTCTCTGGGCTGTGCTATGTCTCTGCTGGACCAGGACTGAAGATTACAGATTGGTGCCCCTCTCCTACCTGCTGTTGGATGAGGGCTGAGGCTGTGTCCTCAAGACTGGCAGCAAGGCAGACTCAGGAATGAAACTCCTGGGGCAGACCACAACTCTGGGAAACTGAGATACACAGGTATGGGACTCACTGGAATAGAGCTGGTTATTTGAAGGGCTAGGAAGCACAGGCTAATTATTTACAGTGGTGTAGCCTCGAGGTCTCCATGCACCTAGCAGATAATTAGACAAATTGGTCCATGGTCTCTCAAACTCTAAGGATTTGCTAATTTAAAGGAGGATGAAATTTTCAAAAGTAAGTATTAGTAAGGATCTAGATCCTTCCTCTTTTCACAAGGAGACTGACCTCTCTCCTCATCTCTGATGTCCAAGTTGTTTATCAAAAATTTCATGACAGATTCATGTCAATGTATGCCAAAACCAATACAGTACTGCAAAGTAAAATAAAGTAAAAAATTTTTTTAATTTCCCTTTTAAATATATATATAATTTTTCAGATTCTTTTTCATTATAGATTTTTATAATACATTGAATATAGCTCCTATGCTATACGGTAGGTTCTTGTTTATTTCACATACAATAGTGTGTATATGTTAATCCCAAACTTCCAATGTATCTCTCCCCTTCCTTACCCGTTTAGTAACCATCACTTTGTTTTCTGGGTCTGTGAGTGTGTTTCGGTTTAGTAAGTAAATTCATTTGCATCATTCCTTTACATCCTGCATATAAGTGATGTCATCTGATACCTGTCTTTCTCTAACTAGCATACTTCACTTAGCATGATAGTCTCCAGGTTCATCCACGTTACTGTGAATGGCATTATCACATCCTTTTCTTTGACTGAGTAATATTCCATTGTACATACATACACGTGTTCTTATCCATTCATCTATTGATCAATATTTAGGTTGTTTCCATGTTTTGGCTAATGTAAATAGTACTGCAATGAATATTGGAGTGGATGTATCTTTGGAACCATGATTTTCTCTGAATATAGGCCCAGAAGTAGAATAGCTGAATCACACATTAGCTCTATTTTTAGATTTTCTAAAAGAAAATTTTGGAGTATAATTGATTTATAATACTGTGTTCATTTCTGCTGTACAGCAAAGTGAATCAGTTATACATATGCATATATCCACTTTTGGAAAGATTTTTATCTATTTCCAAAGCAGGAATAGAGAAGCAAGTGGACACAGAGAGAGAGGGGAGGGAGGGACAAACTGGGAAGTTGGGATTGACATATATACACTATCACGTGTAAAATGGATAGTAAGTGGGAACCTGCTATAAAGCACAGGAAGCTCAGCTCGGTGTGATGACCTAGATGAGTGGGATGGGGGTGGATGAGAGGGAGATCCAAGAAGTGGCTGATATATGTGTATATATATATGGCTGACTTACTTCATTGCACAGCAGAAACACAACATTGAAAAGCAATTATACCTCAATAAAAATAAAACTGATTCCAAAATTGTATTGATATTTTCTTATACCATGTTAAAAACAGCTTTTTAAAATATCTATTTTTGACTGTGTTGGATCTTCATTGCTGTGTGGGCTTTTCTCGTGCTGCAGCAAGCAGGGGCCACTCTCTGGTTGTGGTGCGCAGGCTTCCATTTCTGTGGCTTCTCTCATTGCAGAGCACAGGCTCAGTGAGCCTGGACTTCAGTTGTAGTTGCAGCCCTCAGGCTCAGTAGTCACAGTATGTGAGCTCTCGGGTCTGCTAGCTTCCATAATTGTGGCACACAGGCTTAATAACTGTGGTTCACACACAGGCTTCAGCAGCTGCAGTTCACAGGCTCTAGCTCATGGGCTCAGTAGTTGTGGCTCATGGGCTTAACTGTTCTGCCGCACATGGAATCTTCCCAGAACAGGGATCGAGCCTGTGTCCCTTGCATTGGCACGTGGATCTCATCAGCTGTGCTACTAGGGAAGTCCTCTACTTCTGTTTTGTAAATAAGTTCACTTGTACCCATTTTTTTTTTTTTAGATTCCACATATAAAAGTTATCACATGATATTTGTCTTTCTGTGTCTGACTTAGTTAACTCAGTATGACAAACTCTAGATCCATCCATGTTATTTCAAATGGCTTTATATTGTTCTTTTTTATGGCTGAGTAATAACATTCCGATGTATATATGTTCCACATCTTTATCCATTCCTCTGTTGATGGACAGTTAGGTTACTTCGGTGTCCTGGAAGGTGTACTTCCCTAGTAGCTCAGTCAGTGAAGAATCTGCCTGCACTGCAGGAGACCTGGGTTTGATCCCTGGGTTGGGAAGGTCCCCTGAAGAAGGAAATGGCTACCCACTCCAGTATTCTTATCTGGAAAATCCTTTGGCAGAGGAGCTTGATGGGCTACAGTCCGTGGGGTCACAAGAGTCAGACACAACTTAGCAACTAAACCACCACCACCATATCCTGGCTGTTGTAAATAGTGCTGCAATGGATACTGGGGTGCTTATATCTTTTTGAATCATGGTTTATCAGGGAATATGCCCAGGAGTGAGATTGCTGGGTCATATGGTAGTTCTATTTTTTCGTGTTTAAAAGACCCTTTTTATACTCTTCTCCATAGTGGCTGTATCAATTTACATTCCCACAAATAGTGCATGAGGGTTCTTTTATCTCCACACCCTCTCTGGCATTTATTGTTCATAGATTTTGTTGATGATGGCCATTCTGACCTGTGTGAAGTGACAACTCATTGTAGTTTTGACTTGCTTCCTCTAATAATTAGTGATGAAAAGCATCTTTTCTTGTGCGTTTCAATCATTGAGCTGTTGTTAGTTTTTGGAAAATAATCCCTTGTCTGTTGCTTCATTTTCTCCCATTCTGAGGGTTATCTTATTGTTTTATTTATGATTTCCTTTGATATGAAAAATCTTTTGACTTTAATTAGATCCCACTTATTTCCTTTTTTTATTTGCATTATTCTAGCAGGTGGGTGAAAAAAGATCTTGTTGCAATTTCTGTCAAAGGACGTTCTGCCTATATTTTCCCCTAAAGAGTTTTATTCCTGCCTTACATTTAGGTCTTTAATCCATTTTAGTTTATTCTTGCATATGATGTTAGGAAGTGTCTTAATTTCATTCTTTTACGTGTAGCTGTCCAGTTTTCCCAGAACCACTCATTGAAGAGCCTTTCCTCCATTGTATATTCTTGCCTCCTTTGTCATAGATTAGGTGACCACAGAAGGTGCGGTTTATCTCTGGGCTTTCTATCTTGTTCCCTTGATTTATAGTTCTATTTTTGTGCCAGTAACATACTGTCTTGATTACTGTAGCTTTATAGTATAGTATAGTCTGAAGTCAGAGATACCAATTCTTCCAGCTCCATTTTTCTCACAGATTGCTTTAGCTATTTGGGGTCATTTGTGTTTCTATAAAAATTGCAAAATTATTTGCTCTATTTCTATGAAAAGCTTTGAGTAGTATAGTCATTTTCACAATATGGATTCAAGCCACACAACACAGCCAAAAAGAAAGCAAGAAAAGATGTGGGGAGGGGACACAAACAGACAAAACAAATAGGCAGCAGCAAAAGAGTTTAAAACAAGAAAAAGAAAATAAATGGGCAAGCAAAGCCCAAGGCAAATGGTAAAAGCAAAACTAAATAAACAAAACCCTGTGGCCCAGCAATGCCACTACTATGCGTACACCCTGCTGCTGCTGCTGAGTCACTTCAGTCGTGTCCGACTCTGTGCAACCCCATGGACTGCAGCCTGCCAGGCTCCTCTGTCCATGGGATTTTCCAGGCAAGAGTACTGGAATGAGTTGCCATTTCCTTCTCTAGCATATACCCTGAGGAAACCAGAACTGGAAAAGACACATATACCCCAGTGTTCACTGCAGCACTATTTACAACAGCTAGGACATGGAAGTAACTTAGAAGTCCATCAGCAGATGAATGAATAAGGAAGTTGTGGTACATGTACACAACTGAATATTACTAAGCTATAAAAAAAGAATGCATCTGAGTCAGTTCTAATGAGGTGGATGAACCTAGGGCTTATTTTACAGAGGGAAGTAAATCATAAAGAGAAAGACAAATTTTGTATATTAACACATATATATGGAATCTAGAAGGATGGTACCAATGATCTTACATGCAAGGCAGCAAAAGAGATACAGACATAAAAAACAAACTTTTGGACTCAGTGGGAGAAAGAGAGAGTAGGATGATTTAAGAGAATAGCATTGAAACATATAAATTGCCATCTGTAAAATGGTCAGTGGGAGTTTGGTGTATGATGCAGGGCGTCCTAAGCTGGTGCTCTGTGACAACCTGGAGGGATGAGGTGGGGAGGGAGGTGGGAGACAGCTTCACGATGGAAGCGGCACATGCATGCCTATGGCCAACTCATATTGATGTATGGCAAAAACCATCTTAATATTGTAAAGTAATTATTCTTCAGTTAAAATAAGTAAATTTATTTTAAAAACAAAGAAGCAAAGAATATATTGATTAATTAACATAATTAATTAATACAATTAATTAATAAAAACAAAGAAAATTTTAAAAAAACAAGAGAACAACAAAAGAACCCCAAAATGAAAACAAGGGGAAAAACAACAAAGAAAAAAATAGAAAANTCAGTTAAAATAAGTAAATTTATTTTAAAAACAAAGAAGCAAAGAATATATTGATTAATTAACATAATTAATTAATACAATTAATTAATAAAAACAAAGAAAATTTTAAAAAAACAAGAGAACAACAAAAGAACCCCAAAATGAAAACAAGGGGAAAAACAACAAAGAAAAAAATAGAAAAAAATTAAAAATATTTTTTAATTTTTAAAATTAAATAAGTAAAAATAAAATAAGAGAAACAACAGAACAAAGCAAGATAATAATATTTTCCTGGCATCTCAGCTGTCAGTGTCTTTGCCCCCACCAGGAGCCACAGCCAACATCTGTCTCCCCTGGAGGCACCTCTAAGCAGGTCTCTGGACCTGCTGTGGGCACTGTGGGGGCAGCTCAGACTCTGACCTGGACCAACTCCCACAAGTACTTGCCCCCAGAGTCCACACCTGCTACCGCTACACAGGTCTCAGTTGTGAGAACACTCATAGTCTATTCAGACTTTTCATAGATGATCATAGGAATCTAATCTGCAATTGCAAGGAAAGATTTTTGTTCCTCTTCCTTAGTTGCCACACCCCTGGGGCTCAGCTGTGGTTTTAGCCCCACTTCTGTGTATTTTCTCCTGAGGCTGCCCTGGGGCTTGAATCTGCCTATGAGGACAGGGCATGGTGGTGGCAGCATAGCTGCCAGGGTTGTGGGAGCCCCAGCTACAAGTGCATGGGGGAGCCGGCAGCCACCGGCATGAAAGATCCAGCCCTAGTGGCAGCCTTTACTAGCATCTGGTGGCCCGCACAATAGAGTCCCCCAGCCCTGGTCAGAAAATATACCTTTTAATTCAATTTTTTAAAGATCAAGCCTCAGGAAAATTAATCTAGAATTTTTTTTCAAATTTAGACAGAGTAGAGAAATTACCAAGAAAAACTGATGAAATTCTGTTTTAAAAATCAGAATACAGTTTTTCTTAGGGGAGCAGCAGATCACTATTAAAATAGAATATGGCAGACACTATTAAAATAGAATATTATTGCAGAATAATATTATCCTTATTAAGTAGTAATATTATTCTTATTAAAATAGAATAATGTGTTGATATTATTATTTTTTCCCTACTAAATTGAGATACAATTGACCAATAATGGGCTTCCCTGGTGGCTGAGATGGTAAAGAATCTCCCTGCAATGCAGGAGACCTGGGTTCAGTCCCTGGGTTGGGAAAATCCCCTGGAGAAGGAAATTACAACCCACCACACTATTCTTGATTCTTGTCTGGAGAATCTCATGGACAGAGGAGCCTGGTGGGTTATAGTTCATAGGGTCGCAAAAAGTCGTACACCACTAACTCTTTCACCTACACTTTGACCAGTAATACTGTATAAGTTTAAGGTTCAGAATATGATGAATTGATACAGTAAGAAACTTTCAGTTATAAAATACAGTACGGTTAACTAAAGTGATAATGCCATACATTAGATTCCTGGAACTTATCATCTTATAACTGAAAGTTTGTATGCTTTTACCAGCATCTCTCTATTTCTCCAACCTCATAGCCTCTGGTAGCCACAATTCTACTCTCTGTTTCTGTGAATTAAGTTTTTTAGACTCCACATGTAAATGAGATCATGCAATACTTGCCTTTCTTTGACTTATGGAAAATATGCATACTACTGCCTTTCACTGACATTGTATTTTATCAAAACAATGAAAATGAAGAACCATAATTTAATTCAAAGTCTGCCTAAAGTGAAGCAAAAGATACATGTAATCTATTGTGGAGAAATTGGAAAAGATGGTTACGAGTCTAAAAAAGGAGCATGAACTCTCTCTCATTGAGAATAGTTACAACTGATTCTAGAAAATACAACAGTCTACTGTGCAAAACATATAAAACAGAAATTAAGGTAAATATTTAATGACTCTAAAGGTGAAATACCCTCAAGTGCTTGAATTTTACATTTAACTATAAATACATTATTTGTACCTGATAGATAAACTATGTTTCATACCTAAAATTGGAATCAAGTTTTCTAATATCAGCTAGAGCTATTTCTGCTTGTAACTTTAAAAAAGTCTGAAATTAATTAGAAAAGGAGTGTGTATATATGTGTGCAAGATATATGGAAAGGAGTTGAGATGGAACAGGTGGAGAGAGCTGGCTGATAACACCTGGTCTAACAGTGTCAGGGAATAGTCATCATTAATTCTTCTCCTCTATAATCTTGGTCTTTAAGGGTTTGCACAGCCCAGGGATAAGAATGACACTAAAAATATTTGTCTAATGAGAAGTGCTGGATATTGACTCCCCAGGGATATAGCTCTTGAAAGGAGTCAGCCTTTGACATCTCATTCAACAGCCGTTGATGACTCAGGGAAGGCACACATAAGCCTTCTAGAGATGATCCTTCTTGACCAAAAGCCCATTGTTTCACTTGTTCTCCCTGCCCTTCTTGACGACAGAACTGTCTCCAATATCCAGGTGTCCTGTCAAGCATCGTTCTACAATGATGCCAGCCAGGTAACTTAAAGTTCCTTCTCTAATATTTTTGTAATGAGATCAGGTGTTCTACGAAAAAGTCATCTACAGGAAGCAACGAGCAGAGTACATGCATGAAATGACCAGAACCAAGTGTCCCATGAGACTCCAGCGGGTTTCCTTGTTGACAAGTTCTCATGTATATATCAATGCCCATTCAGTTCTCAGTCTTCTGTTTTTTCTCAATCTTCTGGTATATTTTCTCTAAAAAAGATGAAAAAAAAATCACTATCTTCCTGAGCAGAAATCTGCCCTTTCTGAAACAAGGTAGTTCAGTTCAGTTCAGTTGTTCAGTTTTATCGACTCTTTGTGGCCCCATAAATCGCAGCACGCCCGGCCTCCCTGTCCATCACCATCTCCCGGAGTTCACTCAAACTCATGTCCATCGAGTCAGTGATGTCATCCAGCCATCTCATCTTCTGTCATCCCCTTTTCCTCCTGTCCCCAATCCCTCCCAGCATCAGAGTCTTTTCCAGTGAGTGAACTCTTCTCATGAGGTGGCCAAAGTACTGGAGTTTCAGCTTCAGCATCATTCCTTCCAAAGAACACCCAGGGCTGATCGCCTTTAGAATGGACTGATTGGCTCTCCTTGCAGTTCAAGGGACTCTCAAAAGTCTTCTCCAACACCACAGTTCAAAAGCATCAATTCTTCAGTGCTCAGCCTTCTTCATAGTCCAACTTCACATCCATACATGATCACTGGAAAAACCATAGCCTTGATCAGACAGACCTTTGTTGGCAAAGTAATGTCTCTGCTTTTCAATAGGCTATCTAGGTTGATCATAACTTTTCTTCCAAGGAGTAAGCGTCTTTTAATTTCATGGCTGCAGTCACCATCTGCAGTGATTTTGGAGCCCCAAAAGATAAAGTCTGACACTGTTTCCACTGTTTTCCCATCTATTTGCCATGAAGTGATGGGACCAGATGCCATGATCTTCATTTTCTGAATGTTGAGCTTTAAGCCAACTTTTTCGCTCTCCTCTTTTACTTTCATCAAGAGGCTTTTTAGTTCCTCTTCATTTTCTGCCATAAGGGTGGTGTCATCTGCATATCTGAGGTTATTGA
>SJYX01015306.1:227337-239098 GCA_006410675.1 Oreotragus oreotragus | reverse complement strand
CTCTTATTTTCTTCCCTTCTCTTCCACAAGGGTTATATCTAGGAGCACTCCCCCAAAACTCCTGCATGCTAATCCCTTCTCTGTGTCTACCTCTCAGTAACCTAATTCAGTGCCATAAGAAAAATGTCAACTGACAGATGGTGAAAGGTGCTATGGAGAATAGACATTTGGAAGGAAAGTTATGACAGACCTAGAGAGCATACTAAAAAGTAGAGACATCATTTTGCTGACAAAGGAGCATATAGTCAAAGCTATGGTCTTCCCAGTAGTCTTGTATGAATGTGAGAATTGGACCATAAAGAAGGTTGAGTGCCGAAGAATTGATGCTTTCAAATTGTGGAGTTGGAGGAGACTCTTGAGAGTCCCTTGGACTGCAAGGAGATCCAACCCATCAATCCTAAAGGAAATCAACCCTAAATATTCATTGGAAGGAGTGATGCTGAACCTGAAGCTCCAATACTTTGGCCACCTGATGGGAAGAGCCAACTCACTGGAAAAGACCCTGGTGCTGGGAAAGAGTAAAGGCAAAAGGAAAAGGGTGGTGGGACAGAGAATGAGATGGTTAGATAGCATCACTGACTGGACATGGATTTGAGCAAACTCCAGGAGGTGGTGAAGGACAGGCAAGCCTGGTGTGCTTCAATCCATGGGGTTGCAAAGAGTCAGACACAACTTAGTGACTGCACAACAACGAATAATGGTAAAAAGACAAGAATAAGTAAATGTGTGCAATTTTACACAGAAGGGCAAGAAGACTTGCTGAGAACTTGGCATTTTAATAAAGGCTTGAAAGAGGCATGGGAGAAAACAGCATGTCTTTGTGGAGCAAAAATCAACCTTGTGTTCCTGGAGGAAAATTGGATTTTTCAGAATGCACTACCCATCTTTATTCTTTGTTAGATTTAATTTTGAAAAAAAAAAAAAAGTGTTAGTAATTTTGCAGGAGTAAGGATGCCTTGCGATTTTCCATTCTTCTAAATTTGTGTGCTTCAGGTGTCCAGGTTGGTTTAGCCTTATGAAATGAGATAGAGGGTATCCTTTTCTATATTTTCTAAAATCATACCTTTATTTTATTCTGTATCCTTTTTTGTTGTGTGCAGTCTTTCTCTAGTTGCAGTGAGCAGGGGCTAGTTTTTGTCGCAGTGCGTGGGCTGCTCATTGCGTAACCTCTCTCATTGTGGAGCGCAAGCTCTAGGTGCACAGGCTTCAGCAGTTGCAGCACTTAGGCTCAGTAGCTGTGGCTCATGGGCTTGGTTCTCTGTGACATGTGCAATCTTTCTGAACCAGGGATCAAATTCTATGTCCTCTGCATTGGCAAGGGGGATTCTTATCCAGTGGACCTCCAGGAAATTCCTTACCTTTATTCTGAATATTAGCTCTTCCTTGATTGCTTAGAAGAACTTGCCTCAATTTTGTTTAAGGTTGCATTTCCTCATTAGTTACACTGTTGCACAATTTAATTTGCACAGTGCTTCCTCATAATCATTTTCCATTTTTATTCCCATAATTGATATCTAGTTTCATACGTGGTTGGAAAAGATGCTTGGTATAGTTTCTACCTTCTTAAATTTGTTGAGACATGTTTTGTGACCTGGCTAGTGATATATCCTGGAGAATGTTCTATGTGCCCTTGAAAAGAATGTGTATTATATCACTATGTATAAAATAGACAAACAATATAGACCCACTATATAGCACAGGGAACTCCACTCAGCATTCTGTAATAACTTGTATGGGAAAAGATCTGATAAAGAATGGATATATATGTATATGTATAAATAAATCAGTTTGCAATACGCCTGAAGCTAACACATTGTAAAACAACTATATCCCAATATAAAACTAAAAAAAATTTTTTTAAGAATGTGTATTCTGCAATGGAGTATTACTCAGCCATTAAGAAGAATACATTTGAATCAGTTCTAATAAGATGGATGAAACTGGAACCAATTATACAGAGTGAAGTAAGCCAGAAAGAAAAACACCAATACAGTATACTAACACATATATATGGAATTTAGAAAGATGGTAATGAGGACCCTGTATGCAAGACAGCAAAAGAGATACAGATGTGTAGAGCGGACTTATGGACTCTGAGGGAGAAGGAGAGGGAGAGGGAGAGGGAGGGATGATTTGGGAGAATAGCATTGAAATATGTATACTATCATGTAAGAAATGAATTGCCAGTCTATGTTCAATGCAGGATGCAGGATGCTTGGGGCTGGTGTATGGGGATGATCTGGAGGGAAGATGTGGGGTGGGAGGTGGGAGGGGGGTTCATGTGTGGGAGTACGTGTAAAAAAATAAAAAAATACAAAAAAAAATAAAAACAAAAACAAAAAAAAAGAATGTGTATTCTGTTGATTTTGGATAGAATATCATATAGATACATGTTGATTGCCACTAGTCTAATGTGTCATTTAAGACCATTATTTCCTAATTGATTTTTCTGTGTGGATAATCTGTCCACTGATGTATGTGAAGTGTTAAAGTCATCTACTATTATTGTTTTATTTTGAAATCCTCCCATAATCTGTTATTGTTTGCTTTATATATTTAGATTCTTAATTATTAGGTGCATATATGTTAATGAGTATTATATCTTCTTCTTTATTGATTTTTTGCCTTTATAATGTCCTTATTTGTCTTTTATTATAGACTTACTTTAGTCTACTTTGTCTGATATGAATATTGCTATACTAGCTTTCTTTTCAATTCTATTTTTATGAATATCTTTTCCATTCCCTCACTTTCAGTCTGTGTTCTTTAGCTCTGAAGTGAGTCTCTTATAAGCAACATATAGGTGGATCTTGTTATGTTATCCAATAAGCCACCCTATGTCTTTTGATTGGTGTATTTAGTTCATTGACATTTAAAGCTATTGATAGGTATGTTGCTGTTGTTTAATAGCTAAGACATGTCTGAGTCTTTTATAACCCCATGGATGATAGCCTGTCAGGCTCCTCCATTCAAGGGATTTCCCAGGCAAGAATACTGGAGTGGGTTGCCATTCCTTCTCCAGGGGATGTTCCTAAGCTACTTGGGAACCCTTTGATATGTATGTACTTATTACTTGCTTTCTGGTTGTTTTTGTAGTTCTCTGTTCTTTTCATACTCTCTAAGTTTCTTCCCTTTTGGTATGATGTTTTCATTTAGTGATATGCTTGTGTTCCTGTCTATTTTTTGGTATCAATAATCCAGCCACCAAGCCATCATGTAGCTTGGTTCAGTTCTATTTGGGAGGCTTCTTTTGAAACTTTCTGTTGCTCTAAGCTCACAGTCATGGTTTCAAACAGTGTCCGTAACTTTTACGTTCACTCTCATTTCTCAATAACAAATCTCCACTTCTGCTTTAGTTTCTATAAATTTTATATCTCTTTTGTTTTTCTGTTATTTTGTGTGTTTGAAGGAAGTGAGGTTAAAGTAGTAAGGGATGAAGTTACAACAATATCTTGTTTCCTGTTGGTTTTACTATATCCAGAAAATTGTAGGTTAACACATTTCATACAGTAGCAGTGAACAATAGAGGAAATAAATTGATGTGTGCATGTTAAGTTGCTTCACTCATGTCTGATTCTTTTCGACCCTATGGACTATAGTTTGCAGGCTCCTCTGTCCATGGGATTCCTCAAGCAAGAATACTGGAATGGGTTGCCATGCCCTGCTCCAGGGGATCTTTATGACCCAGGGATTGAACCCATGTCTCCTATGTCTCCTGCATTGGCAGGCAGGTTCACAAGCACATGAAAATATTGAATTCTTTAAAGATGAAAGATAGTTTAATTAATATTAACATGGGATACCAACCCTACTTATTAGATAATGGGTAAAATCTAACTAAATGAACTGAGAGTATGCTTGCATACTAGTGTTTTGCCTTGATCCTGTAACCTCTTACAATTCTATGAAAAACTTAGAAATGGACACAAGCAGAAAAGTAGACAGTGTACAGTTGGCCTCACCGAGTCAGGAAAGCAGCCATCCTGAATTTTCCCATGTAGAATCTTCTTACGTATTTGCACTCTCATGGGATCACAGCAACATTAAATTGCTTGGTTAACAAGGAGCTTTGGAAATTGAATCTCTAGGGTTCAAGATGGCAATCTATCTGCTACCACTTCTATTCACAGTCCTTTCCTTGGATATAAGCAGCACACAGACTCCTACCATAAATGACCCTTCCTGCCCAGGAGCTGGTGACTCACTCAGACCCTTCTCTTTCTAAGGACAGATCTTTGGTTTGGTATATCACAGATGTCAGACATCATTCGACTGTGATGCCAGCCAGGTAACCTAATGATCCTTAGTGAATGTTTGGAAATGAGGACAGGTGTTTGGGTACAAGTTTATCCTGAAAAAGCTATAAAAGAGTATATACTCCAGATTTCACTGGTGGCTCGGATGGTAAAGCATTTTGTCTACAATGCCAGAGACCTGGGTTCGACCCCCTGGGAAGGGAAGATCCCCTGGAGAAGGAAATGGCAGCCCACTCCAGTACTATTGCCTGGAAAATCCCATGGACAGAGGAGCCTGGTAGGCTACAGTTCACAGGGTCGCAAAGAGTTGAACATGACTGAATGACTCCACTTTCCACTTTCCACCCCAGATGATTAGAACCAAGTCACTTTTCATNCCTGGAGAAGGAAATGGCAGCCCACTCCAGTACTATTGCCTGGAAAATCCCATGGACAGAGGAGCCTGGTAGGCTACAGTTCACAGGGTCGCAAAGAGTTGAACATGACTGAATGACTCCACTTTCCACTTTCCACCCCAGATGATTAGAACCAAGTCACTTTTCATAACTTATGTCATCTTCATACTTCTTTTTTATTTTGCACCAATAATTAAGCATCTCTGATTTATGAATACCAATCAATATTTTTAAAAACTAACCAAAGGGTAGGTAACCTTTTCCAGAACTGTTTATGCTCTGCTGTCATCAGCTTTGGATATTTTTATTGATACTCAATCACTTAGTCATGTCTAACTCTGCAACCCCATGGACTGCATCATGACAGTTTTCTCTGTCCTCCACTATCTCCTGAAGTTTGCTCCAATTCGTGTCCACTGAGTCAGTGATGCTATCTAGCCATCTCATCCTCTGCCACCCTCTTCTCCTTTAGCCTTCAGTCTTTCCTAGCATCAGGTTCTTTTCCAATGAGTCAGCTCTTTGCATCACGTGGCCAAAGCACTGGAGCTTCAGCATCAGTCCTTCCAGTGAATACTCAGGATTGATTTTTTTTTTTTTTACATAACACATAAATACGCATGCAGAAGGCTTTCCTTCCCCTCCCCACCCCTTTAGTCTCGTTCCTTTCCCAAGATGGTTTATGCTTCCTGTGACACTACTGCTGCTTCCCTAGTGACGACACATTATATTGTCTTGTTACCACGTCTTACTCATCAGATTCATCAACATCACGGAACCCAGAAACCAAACAGCTGTTTCTGAATTTCTTCTCATGAGACTGACAGAGAGTGAAAAACTGAAGACCATCTTATTCAACCTGTTCCTGTCCATGTACCTGGCCACTGTCCTGGGAAATCTGCTCATCATCCTGGCTGTCGTCTCTGACTCCCATCTCCACACCCCCATGTACTTCTTTCTCTCCCATCTGTCCTTTACAGACATTGGTTTAAGCACAGCCATGATCCCAAAGATCCTGGTGAACATGCAAGCACAGAGTCAAAGCATCACTTACACGGGTTGCCTCACTCAGATCTGCTTTGTCCTGATTTTGGTTTGTTGGGAAAGTTTTCTCCTTGGAGCAATGGCCTATGACCGCTATGTGGCTATTTGTCACCCACTGAGGTATACAGTCATCATGAGCCCCCACCTCTGTGTTATGCTGACTCTACTCTCCTTGTTCATGAGCATTGGGAATGCCCTGCTCCACACTCTGATGGTGCTGCCACTATCCTTCTGCAAGGAACTGGAAATCTCCCTCTTCTTCTGTGAAGTTGTTCAGGTCATCAAGCTTGCCTGCTCTGATACTCTCATTAATAATACTCTTCTTTATTTTGCAATTAGCCTATTAGGTGGCATTCCTGTTTTTGGAATCATTTTCTCTTATACTCAAATAGTCTCCTCTATTTTGAGAAAGTCATCAGCGGGTGGAAAGTATAAAACTTTTTCTACCTGTGGGTCTCACCTCTCAGTTGTGTCCTTGTTCTATGGGACAGGTTTTGGAGTGTACATTTGCTCTGCAATTTCTGACTCTTCCAGGAAGACTGCAGTGGCTTCATTGATGTACACCGTGGTCACTCCCACGATGAACCCCTTCATCTACAGCCTGAGGAACAAAGACATGAAGGGAGCTTTGAAGAAACTCTTCAGTAGAGTACCTTCTATTCTATGATTGTGTCATTTTCTAGCTCTCTGATGTTTGACATAAACTTTCCATTCTCTAATATAAGGTTTTCGTTAGAGCCAATAGAAGCTGAATCTGAGGCAGAGGTTCATGTTATAGTAGTTTTATGGGGAATGTTCCCAGCATGAGGGAAGTGGGAAAAGGTGGGTAGGTCAAGGAAAGAATTTAAACAAGTCTGTGGTCATGCAGAAATAGATTCTGCCTGATTCCTTGGATGACATCATGTAAATTGTACCCCAGAGTAAAGCATATTTACAAGACATTGTGGTTGATCTTTAACACCTCAGTTCAGGAATCTTTAAGACCGGTCACTGGTAAATTGGACACATGTTAAGCAACATTAGCATCCATAACACTACTTCATTTTCCATAAAATTTTGTGATTAGATTGTCTCAGCAGTTTGAGATGATTGTGGAATATTTGAAATTGATCAGTGAGGAAAATTTTCTTTCTAATAAAAGAAAGAAATCCTGGCTCTTAATATGCTCAAACAATAAAGATAATTATCTTTCATCACAAGGATTTCAGAGGCAGGAAATGTGCAGGAGCAGGAAATTAGAGGTTCGTTCATTCCTCCATGAAGAAGCTTCATATTAGGCTGATTCCCCTCATGGACTCAGATGGCTGAAATAGATGCAGGCATATCTAGACATGATTACCAGAGACAAATGAAACGGACTGTCCTTCAATGAGTCTATTGTTAATTGAAGTTCTGTTTAATGATTGTGGAATATTTGAAATTGATCAGTGAGGAAAATTTTCTTTCTAATAAAAGAAAGAAATCCTGGCTCTTAATATGCTCAAACAATAAAGATAATTATCTTTCATCACAAGGATTTCAGAGGCAGGAAATGTGCAGGAGCAGGAAATTAGAGGTTCGTTCATTCCTCCATGAAGAAGCTTCATATTAGGCTGATTCCCCTCATGGACTCAGATGGCTGAAATAGATGCAGGCATATCTAGACATGATTACCAGAGACAAATGAAACGGACTGTCCTTCAATGAGTCTATTGTTAATTGAAGTTCTGTTTATAATAGATATTTCCATGGCCTCACCCATAAGGTATTACCTTCAACCTTATCACTGAGAAATGGATCATATGCCACCCACTTAATCCAATTCTTGACATTGGAAATTGATTATTCTTGAGCCTTATGCTTGCCATTTGTAGTCTAATTACTGCTGGAAAGTTAATCTCTATAAGAACTGTCTCTTATACACATCTAGATGT
This sequence comes from Oreotragus oreotragus, assembly GCA_006410675.1. Classification (NCBI taxonomy): domain Eukaryota; kingdom Metazoa; phylum Chordata; class Mammalia; order Artiodactyla; family Bovidae; genus Oreotragus; species Oreotragus oreotragus. The sequence goes on along the minus strand of SJYX01015306.1, from coordinate 231,493 downwards.
GTATAAGAGACAGCTGCATGGGGTGGGAATGGGCCCCGGGTGGTCAAGGGTGGAAGCAAAGGTTTGGCGAGTAGGCTGCTGGATGCGGCTATAATATTGTATCAGAAGTGCCCCCTGCCTGGCCTGGGGCCCATTCTCTGTGACTTTCTTAAAAGTCCACAGGTACAACTGACACTTAATGAGGGGTGTAACCCGCAGGCTAAAAACGATCCCCACGGTCTGGTGTCGGGCTCCGCCCTGGGGATCTCTCCCCTCCCCTTAGACAGCAGCAGGTCCCTCCCAGTGGGCTCGGCCCATGACTTCCGTCAGCCTGGACCCCTGCCCTTCTTTCCGCCCCAGGTCCCCACCGCCTCCTTCAGGGCTGCAGGTGGACGTGACCCTCCCCTCTCAAACACTGCCTCAGCCCCCTGGGGCTGCCTTTCCTCCAGACCCCCAGAGGAACACCAGGTACCTGGCAGGGCTGACACGGGGTCCCCTGAAGAGGATGAGGCTGGGCCTCTGGGTGCCTCTGTCCTCTCGCCTCTCCAGCACCTAGGAGAGAGCCTGTGTGTGTGAAACCAGAAATCTGACCAGTGACCGTCAGGGCTGCGTGGCTCACCCCCAGGGCACCCAGCGGGGATGCACAGAGGTGCCACAGGAGAAGGAAAGGGGTGCGGGACCCCTGTACCCCAGGCATGCTAAGTTGCTTTGGTCATGTCCGACTCTTNGTATACATATGTCTCCTCCCTCTCAAATCTCCCTCCCATCTCCCTCCTTTCTCCCTCCCCATCCCACACCTCTAAATTGTTACATAGCCCCTGTTTGAGTTATTTCTGTGTTTCTTACACATTCTGGAAAAGTCAACACAGAGGAACATTATTGAATAAATTTAACAGTGTCATGGATGTCTTAGTGTATTGGGTTTAGTCTTAGGGCTCTCATGGAAAACCTCATGTGTCTCTATGAGGAAAGTTACTTTATGAAGAACTACTTTTCTTTGACAAAGAGATGTTGAGAGTAAGACAAGAGAAGAGAAAAGGGAAATAGAAAAGATTAGTGAGATCACCTTCCGAGAAGGACAAAAATTTGAGGCCATCAGTCAGAACCACATGTGGGTGAGGGGACAGAAACAGTGGAACTATCAAGGGAGAGTCTAGGGAGTGGTGAAGAATTTTAAAAAGGTGAAGATTGTGTTCATTGTAGATTGTGCTTAGTTGCATCTGACCCTTTGTAAACTTTTGGATTGTAGTGCACTAGTCTCCTCTGTCCTTGGGATTTTTCAGGCAAGAATACTGTAGTGGGTTGCCATTCCTCCTCTAGGGGAATCTTCCCGACCCAGGAATCAAGCCTGTGTTTCCTCAGTCTTCTGAGCCAGTGAGGAAGCCAGAGGAGTAGTTTTACTTTCAGCACCACATCTGGGAAACAGCTCCCTGCTTGGCACTCTTGTTAACTCCAGACTTCGTTGAGGTCCACAGAAGTGAAATGAAGTGAAGTGGCTCAGTCGTGTCCGACTCTTTGTGACCCCATGGACTGTAGCCTACCGGGTTCCTCTGCCGGGAGCCAGTGTGAGGAACTCTGCCCGTGGCAAAGGTCACGAGGAAGGAGGCTTTGGCATATGCAAAGGCAGGATCGAGCCTCAGGAAACCCCCTGTTCCTGAGCATCTACCCCCAAAACCAGAGTCTGCCTACTTTACTGTTTTATGTTGTCACCTACACCTCTGACTTTATGGGGGGGTTCTCCCCCATCACCTCTCTTGGAGAAGGAGTTAACTTACAGGTCCAAGATAATAAAAATTCCTGGGCATGACAAGAGTGTTTCAACTTACGAACTCCTCTGGTTATCTAGCCTGCCTGAACAGGTTCATCTGGCCTCATGTGATTGTTTACAGCCTCCAACCGTGAGAGGCATGAGATGTTTTAGACTTACTAAAGGCAGATTCTTTCAGGAAGTTAGAAATTATTAGTATAGTGGGTTGATTAGGAATTATATTGGTGACGGGTTTTTCATTTGTTGGGCCATTATTTGCTGCTAAGTCTCCATATTCCCTGTCCTTATAATGAATATAATTAGCATATAGGAGAAATAAGTATTAACCTTTAAGATTAATCATGTTAGCCTTAGGCTAAGTAAATTCCTTTCTTAATTGTAACCCACTACACCCTCACCCTATAGGAATGCAACTTTATCTGGTAGCTTCAGAGGGTGGTGCCTGGTTTAAGAAAAATCACCCCTGGAAAATAAGTTTTCTGGTTGACAGACCATTATCAGAAAGAAAGGATCATAAAATATTAGTAGGCCCCCTGGCCAGAAGATGATGTAAAACCCCTAAGACCTTTTTGTATACATTTATATGAAGCACCTGATTTTGATAAAGGTCAGGACCGCTGACCCCCGTGTGACTTTAAAATTTCCATTTGTCTCTATGTGTAGCAAAAGGTATATAAGCAAACCTGAAAATAAAGAAAACAGATTAGTTTCTGGAAAGACTGATTCCCCCGTGTCTTTCTTTCTTGTTTTTCTGGCTGAATTCCCATCTGGAGCGTGAGTACTCGCCAAGCCTGCTAATTTTGCCCTGGCTTCTAAGATCCATGCGAGAGGGAGCTCAAGGCAGGGCACCCTCCGCTATTCAAGTGGGCGCCGGTGGCCTACGTAGATGGTGCAAATCTCTTGTCTTGAGATTTTATTGGTACCCCACGTAAACCAAGTTATTCAGGCTCTTTTTCTCCACTAATTTTCCTACTACACTATTTCTTTCTAATCTCCCTCCATATCTTTAATTAAGCTATTAATTCTAGGATGCTGACTCCGTCCCTGCTTCGAATTACCCTAGATCCACCGGGGCTGGACCCCAGCACTCCTCCATCCATGTGATTTTCCAGGCAAGAATACTGGAGTGGGTTGTCATTTCCTTCTCCAGGGGAACTTCCCGACCCAGGGATCGAACCCAGGTCTCCCGCATTGTAGGCAGACGCTTTATTGCCTGAGCCACAAGGGAAGCAGAACAGCTGCAGATTTGAATAACCTTAGAGGAAATGGCAACCTACTTCAGTGTTCTTGCCTGGAGAATCCCAGGGACAGGGGAGCCTCGTGGACTTCCGTCGATGGGGTCGCACAGGCTGAAGCGACTTAGCTGCAGCAGACCTTAGTTCAGACTTAGTTCATACCTTAGTTCCTTGATCTTTAGCAAGAACTGTGGATTTTGAGCCTCTCGGGAATGGGGTATGTGAAGGATGAGAGAATTTTTAATAAACACTTTGTGAGACTATGATGACCTGAGATGCAGAACTTTTGTATGAGGACATGGGGAAATATATTATCATTACATTTAGAATTAGGAATATGGAAGGATTTTCCTCATTTTACTCATTAAAGTAGCATATGCAAAGTGGAACTTAAAGTCTATGTGTAATTGTGTGAGAATGGTAACATAATAGCCATGCATGTACCTACCCTATCCTGAAGTTAAATAAATAAAACAATCCCATAATTATAAAATGCAATTTTTCTCCCACCTACCTCGCACTCTCCCCTCCCAGTGACAAACAAAATCTTGACTTTTTAATTCTTTTTTTTCATTTGATCTTCTGTTAGGTTGACTCCTATGAATGTGCCATGTCTGCACCATAAAACTGACAATAGGATGAAATATCACTATCTTATCACCTCTGTATGTATTCCTTTGCAATTTATAACTTAATGACTCATTAAAATTTAATTGTTATGTTTTAATCTTTTATCTTGATTTTTTTCTCATTATTGCACTTGGGAGATTTCATTGTTATCTTGGAGTGTATCAGTAAATAATTAATTTGCAATATTCTGTATATTTACATTGTGTTTGCAGACTTCAAAATATATATTTTTTATTATATTGATGGAAATTTTGTATCTAATTTTATGCTGTTATGAGTAAATCTGAGTATTCTTTTCTATTTCTCATGGTAGCATGAGGGGATCCATATAGTCATCAACACCTTTTCATTTATAGTGACAATGTAAAAATTATTTCATCAACAGACATACCTCTTATTATTACATAACTGAGAGGCTTCTGATGCATTTATTTTCTTTCAAATATCTAATTGTGGTAGGCCTACTGAGTTATTAATAATTTTCTCATTAATTCACATGAGCTTTTTTTTTTTTTTTTTTGCCTGTATTTGCAGATGTGTATAA
>SJYX01015306.1:215071-226705 GCA_006410675.1 Oreotragus oreotragus | reverse complement strand
GGTTAATAGCTGTTAATACTTTACATAATGGCATTACTTAACAGGTCTTATTTATGAAAACAACAGCTGATAAAGATTCTGCTTGCAATGCAAGAGACCCCGGTTCAATTCATAGGTCAGTAAGATCCCCTGGAGAAGGGATAGGCTACCCACTCCAGTATTCTTGGGCTTCCCTGGTGGCTCAGCTGGTAAAAAAATCCACCTGCAATGCACGAGACCTGGGTTCGAATGAAAACAATAGTACTTCAGTCTGAAGAATTCCCAGTATTGGCTTTCACATTTGAAATGTTAATTTAGTTTTCCCTTTGATGTTAAGCAGGATCCAAACTCATTTTTATGTACCTGTATAAATTGCCCACTTATGTATAGATTTCCTTATGGATTCTATCTTCTGGTCAATAGGTCTTCTATTTACCCCTGAGCCAATATAAAACATTTTAATTATTCTAGCTCACTAGACTACTAAAAATAAATTTATTGTGGTAACAGAGAAGCTTTTGGACTCTGTTGATTACAATCACAAGGTACATTGTGTCGTAACTTGAGTGCTTCTCTGATAATTTNCAATAGGTCTTCTATTTAGCCCTGAGCCAATATAAAACATTTTAATTATTCTAGCTCACTAGACTACTAAAAATAAATTTATTGTGGTAACAGAGAAGCTTTTGGACTCTGTTGATTACAATCACAAGGTACATTGTGTCGTAACTTGAGTGCTTCTCTGATAATTTATGATGCAGTATAAAAACATTGGTAATCAAGGACCAGAATTTCAATGAATGGTCCATTATAATGAGGTCAGAATATTTAATCTACTACTTTGAAATTGGGAAGATTGATATTGAAATTCTATAAAAGGAATTGAAAATGCTTATCACATGCTCAGTCTATTTTTAAAATTTTAGTAAAATATATAACATAAAATTTCCAATCAATGATTTTTAAGTGTGCAGTTTTGTGGCACAATTGCATTCACCATGTTATGCTGTCAGCACCAAGATTTGTTTCTACGTGTTTTTCATCACCTCAAACTCTCCCCTGACCTCAGTTCAGTTCAGTTCAGTTCAGTCGCTCAGTCGTGTCCGACTCTTTGCGACCCCATGAATCGCAGCACGCCTGGCCTCCCTGTCCATCACCATCTCCTGGAGTTCACTCAGACTCACGTCCATCGAGTCTGTGATGCCATCCAGCCATCTCATCCTCGGTCGTCCCCTTCTCCTCCTGCCCCCAATCCCTCCCAGCATCAGAGTCTTTTCCAATGAGTCAACTCTTCGCATGAGGTGGCCAAAGTACTGGAGTTTCAGCTTTAGCATCATTCCTTCCAAAGAAATCCCAGGGTTGATCTCCTTCAGAATGGACTGGTTGGATCTCCTTGCAGTCCAAGGGACTCTCAAGAGTCTTCTCCAACACCACAGTTCAAAAGCATCAATTCTTCGGCGCTCAGCTTTCTTCACAGTCCAACTTTCACATCCATACATGACCACAGGAAAAACCATAGCCTTGACTAGGCGGACCTTAGTCGGCAAAGTAATGTCTCTGCTTTTGAATATACTATCCAGGTTGGTCATAACTTTTCTTCCAAGGAGTAAGCGTCTTTTAATTTCATGGCTGCAGTCACCATCTGCAGTGATTTTGGAGCCCCAAAAAATAAAGTCTGACACTGTTTCCACTGTTTCCCCATCTATTTCCCATGAAGTGATGGGACCGGATGCCATGATCTTCGTTTTCTGAATGTTGAGCTTTAAGCCAACTTTTTCGCTCTCCTCCTTCACTTTCATCAAGAGGCTTTTTAGCTCCTCCTCACTTTCTGCCATAAGGGTGGTGTCATCAGCATATCTGAGGTTATTGATATTTCTCCCGGCAATCTTGATTCCAGCTTGTGTTTCTTCCAGTCCAGCGTTTCTCATGATGTACTCTGCATATAAGTTAAATAAGCAGGGAGACAATATACAGCCTTGACGTACTCCTTTTCCTATTTGGAACCAGTCTGTTGTTCCATGTCCAGTTCTAACTGTTGCTTCCTGACCTGCATACAGATTTCTCAAGAGGCAGGTTAGGTGGTCTGGTATTCCCATCTCTTTCAGAATTTTCCACAGTTGATTGTGATCCACACAAAGGCTTTGGCATAGTCAATAAAGCAGAAGTAGATGTTTTTCTGGAACTCTCTTGCTTTTTCCATGATCCAGCGGATGTTGGCAATTTGATCTCTGGTTCCTCTGCCTGTTCTAAAACCAGCTTGAACATCAGGGAGTTCATGGTTCACATATTGCTGAAGCCTGGCTTGGAGAATTTTGAGCATTACTTTACTAGCATGTGAGATGAGTGCAATTATACGGTAGTTTGAGCATTCTTTGGCATTGCCTTTCTTTGGAATTGGAATGAAAACTGACCTCAGTCCCTGGCAAACTGTAGTCTAATTTCTGTTTCTATAAATGTTTCTACTCTAGCCATTGCATATAAATGGAATGATACAATAAATGTCTTTTTTTCTTTCTAATTTCTTCTTGTTAAGAAACTATTTTTTTAAAGTCTTTATTGGATTTGTTACAATATTGCTTCTCTTTTTTTAATGTTTTGGTTTTTTGGCTGAGAGGCATGTAGAATCTTAGCTTCCCAACCAGGGATCGAACCCACAACCACTGAACCATAAGGGAAGTCTGTCTTTTTCAATTTCTTACTGTGAAGTTTTTCAAACATACAGAAAAGTTGAAAAAATGATATAGTGAACACCCGTTTGCCCACCACCTACATTGAATAGTTAACTTTTTGTGATATTTGCTTTATTGATCTATGTACACTATTTTTCCTTTTTTGTTGGGTTTAAATACACATAACATAAAATTTACCACCTGAACCATTTCTCACAGTTTAGTAGTGTTAAGCATAAGAACATTTAGTCTTGCAAATCAGAAACTCTATACTCTTAAAACAAGAATTCTTTTCTGCCTCTTCACAGACCTAGATAACTACTGTTCTATTTTCTACTTCTATGAATTTCAATACTTCAGATGGTTCATATAAATGAAATCTGTCTTTTTGTGACTGACTTGTTCCACTTAGCCTAATGTTCTCAATTCTCATCTATATTGTTGCATATGGCAAAATTTCTTCCCTTTCCAAGACTGAGTAATATTCCACTGTCTGTATATAGCACATTTTGTTTATCCATTCATCCATTGGATCGCTCCCACCTCCTGATTACTATAAATTGTGTGACTATGAACACTTGGCTGGTAAAGAATCTGATTGCAATGCAGGAGACCCCAGTTCGATTCTTGGGTTGGAAAAATCCACTGGAGAATGGACAGGCTATCCAGTCCAGTATTCTTGGGCTTCCCTGATGGTAAAGCTGGTATAGCTGGTAAAGCTGCAAAAAAAATCTGCCTGCAATATGGGAGACCTGAGTTCGATCCCTGGGTTGGGAAGATCCCCTGGAGAAGGAAACAGCTATCCATTCCAGTATCCTGGCCTGGAGAATTCCACAGACTGTACAGTACAGGGGGTCACAAAGAGCCGAACATAACTAAGCCACTTTGACGTTCATGAACAAGTTAAGTTCAGTTCAGTTCAGTCACTCAGTCCTGTCTGACTCTTTTTGGGTGTATGTGTGAGTTAAGGTTTATTTGGGACAAAATGAGAAGTATAGCCCAAAAGGCAGCATTTCAGATAGCTGAGAAACTGCTCCAAAGAAGTAGAGGGAAAGGTCAATGTTACATATGATTTTAGTGAAGAGGGTACATGCAGTCAAGCATACATTCTGGCAGAGGCTTGCTGCTAGTCTCATGTCTGACTTTACAACCCCATGGACTGTGGCATCCAGGCTTCCCTGTCCACCACCAACTGCCAGAGCTTGCTCAAACTCATGTCCAAAGTTGTGGAAATATCTCTTAGAATCATAATTTTAAAATTTTCAAGAATCATTATTTTTTAAGTCTTTATTGAATTTGTTACAGTATTGCTTCTGTTTTATGTTTTGGCTTTTTTGGCCATGAGGCATATTAGATCTCCATAAGAGATGGAGACCGTGAGGTCTATGGAGAAGATAAGGATTTGATTCCTGTGGTAAGATTCTTGGTCGGGGAGCAAAGATTGCCCCCCATGCCTTGCAGTCAAAAAAACAAAAACATAAAAGCAGAAGCAATATTGTATCAATAGCAAATTTCCACCTGGGCCCTTGGCAGCTAAAATTGTAAATCTTTATATCATTTGTATTTTTCTGTTATTTTATGTGTTTGGAGCAAATGATGTTAAGAAGAATGGTCGGGGAGCAAAGATTGCCCCCCATGCCTTGCAGTCAAAAAAACAAAAACATAAAAGCAGAAGCAATATTGTATCAATAGCAAATTTCCACCTGGGCCCTTGGCAGCTAAAATTGTAAATCTTTATATCATTTGTATTTTTCTGTTATTTTATGTGTTTGGAGCAAATGATGTTAAGAAGATAAGGGATGACATTACCAATGCCATCTTTTCTCTTGTTAGTTTTAATATATCAAGAAAACTGTAGCTTAGCATAGGCCATATTGTAGCAGTGATAAATCCATAGATACATGAAAATACTGAATTCCTTAAAGATGAAAAATAGTTTAATCAATATTAATGTGGAGCACCACCTCCACCTATTAGATAATGGATAAATATAAATAAAGGTACTCAGATTATACTTGCCCACTATTGTTTTGCCATGACTTTTTAACTGCTTGTGAGTCTATGAAAAATTAAGGAATGGACATGAGCAGGTACAGATGTTGAAAAGTGGGGAGTCTGTACTTAGCCTGAATTTCTCCAGTGTAGAGTCCTTTTATTTACCTGTTTGTTTGCTCATGATATCACGGTGTCTTCATTGCTGCACACAGTCTTTCTCTAGTTGTGGCGAGCAGGAGCTCTTCTTTGTTGCAGCGCACAGCCTTCTAATTGCAGTGGTTTCTTTCGTTGAAGACAGTCCCTAGGCGCATGGGCTTCCGTAGTTGTGGCTCATGGTCTCTAGAGCACAGGTTCAGTAGTTATGGTGCATGGACTTAGTTGCTCAGCGGCATGTGGGACTGTACCAGATCAGAGATCTAATCCAAGTCCCCCGCGTTGGCAGACAGATTATCCATTGCACCACCAGGGAAGTCCCAGTGTAGAGTCNGTCTCTAGAGCACAGGTTCAGTAGTTATGGTGCATGGACTTAGTTGCTCAGCGGCATGTGGGACTGTACCAGATCAGAGATCTAATCCGAGTCCCCCGCATTGGCAGACAGATTATCCATTGCACCACCAGGGAAGTCCCAGTGTAGAGTCTTGACCTACAGGTTTGCACTGTCCTGGGATCACAATGACAATAAATTGACTGGTTAATGAGGAGCTTTGGAAATTGAATCTCCAGAGTTCCAGACTGCAATCTGCCTGTGACCATCTCAATCAACAGTTTTTTCTCAGAAAAGAAACAGCACACCTGAGACTCCTCATAAAATATCCCTCCTGTCCAGGAGCTGGTGACTCACTCAGACCTTCTGTTCTTTCTAAGGACAGCTCTTCTGTACCAGACACGTGAAGCATCATTCCACTGTGATGTCAGCCAGATAACCTAACCTCGCTCTGTCAATGTTTGGAAATTGTAGCAAGTATTTTGCAATAGGTTCATCCAAGAGAAACTGTGACGAGCGTACATATATTAGATGATCACAACTAAGTCATCCATGGGTCTCCTGCCGAACTGTCTATCATCTTCTTCAATATTTCCTTGTACTTTGCATGAGTACTCAAAAACCTTTCAGTTATTAATATTTTACTGACTCTCTGCTATGACAAGGACCACTTCTTCCTGAGTAGAAAGTTGCCCATTCTCAATCAGGGTGATTTTGAAAAATAGTGTGACATTTCTCTGTGTTTCTTGAACATGGGAAGTGTGCAAAAAGGTTGATAAATTTCACCTTATCATCCCATTCCTGGTCCTTGACACACCTAGGAATTATCTCTGTTGTTTGAGTCTGAGGTCACTGGGGATTCAGACTCCCTAGTCTGTTTCTTTTTATAAAATTACCAAATGTTTTAAATAATCAGAGCAGCATAGATATCAATAGAATGTTGTTGCTCATTTGCTTGGAGAAGGCAATGGCACCCCACTCCAGTACTCTTGCCTGGAAAATTGCATGGGGCAGAGGAGCCTGGTATGCTGCAGTCCATGGGGTCATAAAGAGTCGGACACGACTGAGTGACTTCACTTTCACTTTTCACTTTCATGCATTGGAGAAGGAAATGGCAACCCACTCCAGTGTTCTTGCCTGGAGAATCCCAGGGATGGGGGAGCCTGGTGGGCTGCCGTCTATGGGGTCACACAGAATCGGACACGACTGAAGCAACTTAGCAGCAGCAGACTTAGCAGCAACAGCTCAGTTGCTAAGTTGTGTAACTTTTGCAACCTCATGGACTATAGCCCACCAGACTCCTCTGTCCATGTGATTTCCCAGGCAAGAATACTGGGGTGGGTTGCCATTTCCTTCTCCAGGGGATCTTCCCAAAGCAGGGATAGAACTTGTGTCTCCTGCATTGCAGGTGGGCTCTTTACCAGTGAGCCACCATGAAAATCCCAAAGATAGACTAGTACAAGTTTAAAAAAACAGTCCCCTCTTAACCATTTCCAGGTTTAATTTTGATTATTGACTGTATATCAGCTTTAGGTTCTTTTCACAGTAACAGAAAATTTTGCATCAGAAGACTTTCCTTTTTTACTGCCCTCCATTAGTCCCCTTCTCTTCCCAGGGTGGTTTCTTCCTCTTGTGATAGACCTGCTGCTTGTCTAGGGATGATATATTTCATTTTCTATTTCATCTTTTTCATCAGATTTATCAATAACATGGAGCTCAGAAACAAAATGGGTGTTTCAGGATTTCTTCTCATGGAAGTGACAGAGGATCCAAAACTGCAGTCCCTTGTCTTCAGCCTGTTCCTGTCCATGTACCTGGTCACTGTGCTGGGAAACCTGCTCATCATCCTGGCCATCAACTATGACCCCCACCTCCACACCCCCATGTACTTCCTCTCCAACCTATCCCTTTCTGACATCTGTTTAAGCACAACCACAATCCCAAAGATGCTGATGAACATCCACACATGGAATCAAAACATTGCTTATGCAGACTGCCTCATGCAGGTCCACTTTGTCCTGATGTTGGCAAGTTTGGATAGTTGTATTCTTTCAACAATGGCCTACGATCTCTATGTGGCCATTTGTCATCCACTGAGGTGCACTGGCATCGTGTACTCTCGTCTCTGTTGCTTGTTGATTCTTCTTTCTCTGTTTACTATTATTGTGGGTGCCCTGCTCCATAGTCTGGTGCTCTTGCAGCTGTACTTCTGTACAGATCTTGAAATCCCCCTCTTCTTCTGTGAAGTTGTTCAGGTCATCAAGCTTTCATGCTCTGATACCCTCATCAACAATATCCTGATATATTTTGCATCTAGCATATTAGGTGGTATTCCTGTGTGTGGAATCATTTTCTCTTATATTCAGATAGTGTCCTCTGTGTTGAGAATAGCATCAGCAAGTGGAAAGTATAAAGCTTTTTCCACCTGTGTGTCTCACCTCTCAATTGTGTCCTTATTTTATTGGACAGCTTTTGGTGTGTACATTAGCTCTGCTTTTACTAATTTTCCCAGAAACACTGTGGTGCTTTCAATGAGGTACACTGTGGTCCCTCAAATGATGAACCCCTTCATCGATAGCCTGAGAAACAGGAATGTGAAAGGTGTCTTGAAGAAACTTATCAGTATCTAGAACATCTTTTCTTCTGGGATATCTTATTTGCTTTGCACTGGGGTTTCTGGAATGAGTCAAAGTGATAGAAAATCTGGGCAAGCCAGAATGTTTGCTTGGTTCTTCCACCACCAAATTCTTTGAAAATAACTATGTAACATAATGGAAAGTTCATTTTAACTTTGGGTTTTGATTGCTATGAGAGCCTTAGCTTGACTATATGGAGTATGACTGCTTCTAAGAAGTTCACCGTTATAAGTGCTACTTAGGACAATGCCTGGTGCCTAGTAAGTACACAATAAAATTAACTAGTATCACTGTGTTCCATACTTACCTATATTCATCTGTTTTGTAAACTTAATGTTCTCGCATATTTTTATCACTTGCCTCAGCAACAAGATTAGATTAGTTTTCTTTCATGTTATGTTTATCAGCTGCTTTTTCTAGTCTGCATAATGAAATAAAATAAGTTGTGTTCAGGTAGTCAGGGTAATTATTGATAGTCTTCTAGCATCTTATCTGCTTTGAGCTTTCTCATTGGCCTATTTATAAGAATGTGTCTGAGTTTTCAGTTCTCTCCTCAGTCGTTTTATATTGCTGTACTTCTGAAAAAAAAAACATTAAAATGAATTGTATCATTGATGTCATAGAGGACTGGGTGCAGTCTTGGGAATCTTAATGCAAAACTTTTTTTTCTATTTCAATTATATATATATATATTTTTTTTTTTTTTTAACTGCACAGGGTCTTCTTTGTTTTGCACAGGCTTGCTCTAGTTGCAGCCAGCAGGGGCTGCTCTTCATTGTGATGCTAGGACTTCTTATTGTGGTGGTTTCTCTTGCTGAGGAGCACAGGCTCTAGGCTTCAGGAGTTGCAGCATACGGGCTCAGTAGTTTTGGCTTTCTGGCCCTAAAGCACAGGCTCATTAGTTGTGATACATGAGCTCAGTAGTTGTGGTACACAGGCTTAGTAGCTCCATGGCATATGGAACCTTCCCAGACCAGAGATCGAACCCATGTCCTCTGCAATGGCAAGAGAACTCTTTTTAAAATTAATTTAACTGAAAGATAATTGCTTTACAGAATTTTGTTGTTTTCTGTCAAACCTCAACATGAATCAGCCATAGGTATACATATGTCCCACCCTCTTGAACCTCCCTCTCATCTCCCTCCCCATCCCACCCCTCTAGGTTGATACAGAGCTCAGCAGGAGGATTCTTATCCACTGTACCACCAAGGAAGTCCAATTCAAAGCGTTTTAATGTGTATTTATGAGGAAATTTATTCTGTGGAGAGCCATATTCTTTTGAAATGGAGATGCTGAGTTAAAAACAAGAGGGGGGAAAGGGGGGAATTTGATAAGGACAGGGACATTACTTTTCCTATGAGCATAAAAAAGAAGGGCCATAAGTTAGAATTATCTCTGTGAGGATGCAGGTGAAACAATGGAGATCTCAAAGGAGAGCTGAAGGACTGACTGTGGAACCTTCTCTTCTTGTCCTCATTGTTGGTTGAGGGGTTGTTTTATTTTCAGCACCACACCTGGGGAACAGCTCCCTGGCTGACACACAAGCAGAGCTTCCCCCACAGAACAGATGCAGAAATAGTTCACCAGGGACTTCCTCGGTGGTCCAACGGTTAAGAATCCACCTGATAATGCAGGAGACATGGGTTCAATCCCAGGAAAATCCCACATGCTTAGAGGTAACTAAGCTGCTGCACCACATTTACTGAGCCCATGCCCTAGAACCCACACTCCACAACAACAGAATCCACTGCAATAAGAAGCTGGCGCACCGCAACTAGAGGGTAGCCCCCGCTCACTGCAACTAGAGAAAGTCCAAGCGCAACAACGAAGACCCAGCACAGCCAAAAATTAATGAACGAAAGTGTGAAAATGTTAGTTGCTCAGTCGTGTCCAACTCTTTGCAACCCCATGGATTATAGCCTGCCAGGCTCCTCCGTGCATGGGATTTCCAGGCAAGAATACTGGAATGGGTTGCCATTTCCTTCTCCTGAGGATCTTCCTGACCTAGGGATCGAACCCGGGTCTCCTCATTGCAGGCAGACTGTTTACCATCTTTTAATATAAAAAGAGACAGATCACCTGAGACCTTTGTACTAAGATTTCTCTGACCTCTATCAAGAACTATGGACTTTGAACCTCTGGAGGAGACTTGTGGAAAACCTGCATTCATTTTTACACCTATAACTCCGTTTGATATTTTTCCAAAAGTATGACCGCTTTTATTTAAAAGTTGAAAGAATTTTTAAAACTCTTACATTGAATGAACATTTTTAATAAGCACTATGAAATTCTGATGACCTCTGAAATCTGAGATGCTTGACTTCAATATTAAACAACATGGGAGAATGTGTTTAGAATTATGAAGATAGCAGGCCTTTCCCCAACTTATTAAATATAGTATATGCTAAGTAGTGCATTGGAGAAGGAAATGGCGACCCACTCCAGTACCCTTGCCTGGAAAATCCCATGGACGGAGGAGCGTAGTAGGCTACAGTCCATGGGGTCACAAAGAGTCGGACATGACTGAGCGACTTCACTTCAAGTAGTGCATAAGATTTATCTGTAGTTTTAAAGAATAGATAAGAACATGATATGAACCTATATGTAAGGGTTAAAAATAGAGCAATGCCATTACCACAGAATCCACCTGAAGTGTTTCACAGTCACAACACCCTCTCCTCTTCCAGTACAAACACTACCCTTACCTGTACTAACTTCCTTTGAAATTATTCTTTTGGGTTGAATCCTATGAAATTGCCAATATTTTATCATATTTGTCCTATGAAACTGGCAATAGAATTAAATGTCATTGTATTATCTCCCCAATATATGTTCCTGCCCAATTTTTAATTGACTTCTTTTCAAACTTATTGAAAGTTTAATATAATGTATAAGTTTTTTAATCTTGATTGCTTCTCTCATTATGGCACTTTAAGTTTTAATCAAGTTGTTGGGCATATCAGTAACAAATTTAGTCTCCTGTTTTCTCATCACCTCAGCAGAACAGGAAAGACAGAGCCTGCCAGAACCAAGCTTTGGAGCCACAAAATCAGCATCACCTAGAGGCCTGTTAGAAGCGCTCAGTCCCGGGAGACCCCAGCCTCGCCCTGCCCGCTCCTCACCCTCTGGGAGGAACATGGGGCCCTGCTTGCCACAATCAGAGAAAAGCCTGCACCGCAACTAGAGAGTCGGCCCTGCTCGCCATGACTAGAGAAAAGCCTGCACAGCAACAAAAACCCAGCACAGCCAAATAAGCCGAGGAGCCCGCGTGGGGAGCCACAGAAGGCCCCTGTGACTCCAGCCTTCAGAAACTCACCTGAGAGGGTGGCTCCTGAGAGAGAGAAGGGCCAGAGTGTCCCTCCTGAGACAGTGGACAGTCTGCCTGGAAACACGTCTCTTCTCTGCCCTCGATCCCGGCAGGAGCGACTCAGTCATTAATCAACCGGGCGGATAGGCCTGATGTGGTGACACTCGGGTCCAGCCTGCACAGTGGCTCTATGCTGTGGGCCTGCCTCCTAAGGGGTGGGTCCCCCCTCTGCTGGAGCCGCCGAGCTGCTCAAGTTCAGAGGGCTCTTCCAGCAGTGAGGACACAGGAGCAAGCGGAGGTCTTTGGATGCTTCCTGGGCCCGCCAGGTGATTCTGATACACACCTTGGGCTGAAGACTGCTGGCTTAATTACTAGATATTTCCATCAGGTGGAGGCAGACTCTACTAGTCTGAAGGTTGTGGCGGCGAGACAGGCGTGAAGCTGGAACGTGGATGTAGGTTTTTTGGCTAGTGACCTGAGCTGCTGAGTTGTGACAACAGCTAACCCTACCTGCAGCAGAGAGGTCCCTCTGGTGTCAGCCAGGACTTGTGAGCCTGTCCCACC
>SJYX01015306.1:151096-197178 GCA_006410675.1 Oreotragus oreotragus | reverse complement strand
ATACACTGGAAAGTACCAGTGATCTATTTCATCACCAATGTTTTCAAGAATACTGACAGTCTAATGGGTATAAAAGTGATTTCATTAATTCATATGTGTCTTATTATTAAATGGTTAATATTATCTTCATATACTTCTTTCCTATCTGTTAAATTTTTGCTTGTGCTATTTCTCCTGAGTTCCTTCCCTTTTTCTAACTGATTCATGGGATTTTGTATCACCAGGTTATTATTTTTACCTGAATGCACTGCAATTTTTTTCACATGTGTTTTTTGCTTTTAGACTTCTTTTTTGAGGGGACAGGGTATGTTCACAAGTGCTTAAGTTTAATGTAGTGCATTTGTCAATATCTTCCATAATGATTTGTGCTCCCAGATGTTTTTACAAATCCCAGGGTTACTTCAATCTGAGGGATTCATCATTTCGGTTTTTATATTTGAAACAAACCCTTCCTGGAATTTAGTTTTGCCTTGAAGTGAGGCAGAGATACAAATTCAGTTTTCTATCCCTGAATAAACTGTCCATTTATGCATGGTCTTAGGCTGGGCTTTACATTATCATCAGCAAGTCATATTTACTCCTGTACCAGTTTTATAGGTCTTAATTATTGTAGCAAACCATTCAGCTAANCAGTAGTAGATATAATGGTCATCTGAGTTAAATTCACCCATTCCAGTCCATTTTAGTTCGCTGATTCCTAGAATGTCGACGTTCACCCTTGCCATCTCTTGTTTGACCACTTCCAATTTGCCTTGATTCATGGACCTGACATTCCAGGTTCCTATGCAATATTGTTCTTTACAGCATCGGATCTTGCTTCTATCACCAGTCACATGCACAACTGGGTATTGTTTTTGCTTTGATTCCATCCCTTCATTTTTTCTGGAGTTATTTCTCCACTGATCTCCAGTAACATATTGGGCACCTAATGACCTGGGGAGATTCTCTTTTGATATCCTATCATTTTGCCTTTTCATACTGTTCATGGTTTTCTCAAGGCAAGAATATTGAAGTGGCTTGCCATTCCCTTCTATCAGCAAGTCATATTTACTCCTGTACCAGTTTTATAGGTCTTAATTATTGTAGCAAACCATTCAGCTAAACAGCTTCCTCGATGGCTCAAATGTTGAAATCTGCATCTCCCTTTTTTGAACTTTTTATTTGGCACCGGAGTAGAGCCGATTAATGGGCTTCCCAGGTGGCACAGTTGTAAAGAATCTGCCTGCAATGCAGGAGACCCAAGTTCAATCTCTGGGTCAGGAAGATCCCCTAGAGGAGGAAATGGCAACCCACTCCTGTATTCTTGCCTTAATCCCATGGACAGAGGAGCCTGGACCGTAGTCCATGGGATCACAAAGAGTTGAACATGACTGAGCACACACAGAGACAGAAAGGGAAGAAAACTATTAATACATATTGAAGCTACTTTGATAAATTAGAAAAGATGGCCGTGATATACGGCCATTGATCAGAGATGGTATTGTCACAGAGAATATATTGTAATGAATAAGATTTGTGTGAAAAATACATGGTCAAGACTAAGATTCAGGAAACATGAAACCCTGAAAATTTTGTGGGTTTTTTTTTTTAATTAACAGGTATGTTTTCAAAATGTTACTTGTGTAATACATAGCATATATTTTATAAGAAATTATAATATAATATACAAAACATAATATTATAGCTTATATTATAGGATTATATATAGTATAGATTAGCATAATATACTAAGCATTATAGAGTTATATCCTTGGTCTTTGAGGATTAGCACAGTCCTGGGATCACAGTGATAATAAAATTGCTTGACTAATGAGGAGCTTTGGAAATTGAACCTCTAGGGAGTACAGAGATTGTGATCTGCCTGTGACTGTCCCATTCAATAGTCCTTTTCCTGAAAAGCAGTAACACACCTGAGCCTCCTTCCATAGATGACTCTTCTTGCCTTGGAGCCTGCTGGCTCCCTCAATTCCTCTGCCCCTCCTGAATACAGATCTGTATGGAACACTCAGCAGAAATGTTGGCCATCGTTCCACTGTGATGCCACTCAGGTAACCTAATGTCCCTCAGTAAGGTTTGGAAATGAGGACAGGTGTCTCGCTATACTTATCCAGAGGAAGCCATGAGGAAAGCATATACATCAGAAGATTAGAAATAAGCTACTCCAGGCCTCCCGCCTGTCTTTCATCTTCTTATCAAGTTTCCTTGTACTTTGCACCAGTATTCAAATGCCTCTCATTGACTAATGTTGTAGACACTCTCTACTATAACCAAGACCATTTCCTCTTGAGTTGAAATCTGCATCTCCCTTTTTTGAACTTTTTACTTTACACTGGAGCAAAGCAGGTTAATGGGCTTCCCAGGTGGCACAGTGGTAAAGAATCCACCTGCAATGCAGCAGATGCAAGAGACATGGTTTCCATCTCTGGGTCGGGAAGACATCCGGGAGAACGAAATGGCAACCCACTCCAGTATTCTTGCCTGAAAAATCCCATGGAGAGAGGAGCCTGGCAGGCTAGAGTCCATGGAGTCACAAGAGAGTTGGACACAACTGAGCATGGCCACACGCACATACACACAGTGTTGTCACCATTTAAGATGATCGGCAAAGGCACTCAGCCATATACATACATATATCCATTCTTCCCACAACTCCCTTCCCATCTAGGCTGCCACATTACACTGAGCAGAGTTCCCTATGGTACACAGTAGGACCTTATGGTTATTTACAAAACAGATTCACAGACTTAGAGAACACACTTATGGTTGCTAAGGCAGGAAGAATGAGAGGAAGGGACCGTTAGGGAGTTTGGAATCAATATGTACATACTGCTAAGTCACTTCAGTAGTGTGCAACTCTGTGCGACCCCATAGACGGCAGCCCGACTGGGACTCTCCAGGCGAGAACACTGGAGTGGGTTGCCATTTCCTTCTCCAATGCATGCAAGTGAAAAGTGAAAGTGAGGTCGCTCAGTCCTGTCCAACTCTTAGCAACCCCATGGACTGCAGCCTACCAGGCTCCTCCACCCATGGGATTTTCCAGGCAAGAGTACTGGAGTGGGCTGCCATTGCCTTCTCCTATATGTACATACACTGTATTTCAAATCTGCATCTCTTAAAACAGGATAGCCTTTAAAATTTTTCCAACATTCACTTGCAATCTTGTGGTGGTATGGGGTGGGTGGACAGGAAGTTTGGTAAAGTTCATCTTATCTTCTCATCCAGTTCTTGACATCTCTTATTGCTGTTCAGTGGCTAAGTCGTGTCCAACTCTTTGCTACACTATGGACTGGGGCATGCCAGGCTTCCCTGTCCTTCACTGTCTCCTGAGGTTTGCTCAAATTCATGTCCATTGAGTCAGTGATAGTATCCAACCAACTTATCCTCTGTTGCCCGCTTCTCCTCCCGTCCTCAATCTTTCCCAGCATCAGAGTCTTTTCCAAGGAGTCGACTCTTCACATCAGGTAGCTAAAATGTTGGAGCTTCAGCTTCAGCATCAGTCCTTCCAATGAATATTCATGGTTCATTCCCTTGAGGATTGACTGGTTTGATCTCCTTGCTGTCCAAAGAAGACCAAGGTTATTGACATACCTATGTATTATTTAGGTTTTCTGGCTCTGAAGTCTCTGGGGATCTAGACAGAATATTCAGCTGCCTCCCTAGTCTCTCTTTAGAAAATTACCAAATGTCTCAAATCTAAATAGTATAGTTAGTGTATTATAAAAAGTGACTACCCTTTAAGCCCCTATGGAAATTAACAATGGATAATATCTGCTGTATCAGGTTCAGTTTTTTAAAAAACAGAATAATATGTGTACTGAAGGAATGTTTCTTATTCTTCTCTGTCACCATCTCATCCCAAGATAGTGTTTACCTTTTGTGATTCTCCTGCTAGTGCAGAAAACTCACATTTGATATGTTGTCAGTTTCCATCCTTCTCACCAGATTTTTCCATAACATGGGACCCAGAAACAAAACAGGACTTTTAGAATTCCTTCTTATGGAAGTGACAGAAGATCTGGAACTGCAGCCGCTCCACTTCATTCTGTTCCTGTTCATATACCTAGTCACCATTCTGGGAAACCTGCTCATCATCATGGCTGTCATCTCTGACACCCGCCTCCACACCCCCATGTACTTCTTTCTCTACAACCTGTCCTTTACTGACATTTGTTTAAGCACAACCACGATCCCAAAGATGCTAGTGAACATCCAAACACAGAATCAGAGCATCACTTATACAAGCTGCCTCACCCAGCTCTGCTTCATCCTAATCTTTGTTGGTTTGGAAAATAGTCTTCTTGCAGTAATGGCCTACGACCGGTATGTGGCCGTTTGTCACCCACTGAGGTACATGGCCATCATGAACTCCCCCCTCTGTGGCCAGCTGATTCTATTCTCCTTGTTTATTAGCATCATGGATGCCCTGCTCCACAGTCTGATGGTGTTGCAGCTGACCTTTTGCACAGATCTGGAAATCCCCCTCTTCTTCTGTGAAGTTGTTCAGGTCATCAAGCTTGCATGTTCTGATACCCTCATTAACAATATCCTGATATATTTGGCAACTAGCATATTTGGGGGTGTTCCTGTCTGTGGAATCATTTTCTCTTATAGTCAGATAGTGTCCTCTGTCTTGAGAATGCCATCAGCAAGTGGAAAGTATAAAGCTTTCTCCACCTGTGGGTCTCACCTCTCAGTTGTGTCCTTATTCTATGGGACAGGTTTTGGGGTGTACATTAGTTCTGCTCTTACTAACTCGTCCAGAAACACTGCCGTGCTTTCAATGATGTACACTGTTGTTCCTCAAATGATGAACCCCTTCATTTATAGCCTGAGGAACAGGGACATGAAACGAGCCTTGAGGAAACTCATCGTTAGGATGCCTTCTTTTCTGTGATTGTCTCTTCTGCTTTGTACTGGCATTTCTAGAATGAATCAACATCACAAGAATGTCAGGTGAACCAGAAAGCCTGACTCTTATCCCACCAACTTACTCTAAAATGACTAGATAACATAGTGGCTAAGTGAGGTTTAACCTGAGATTGAAACCCAACTTGCTGTTTGCTTGGCTCAGTGATGTTTCACAAATGAGTCCCATTTCCTAATCTTGTTTTCCTCCATGCATTCCTTAAGAAGCTAACAGAGGCAAGAGATATACTGATGTCGCTGGAACATCAAAAGAAGAAACATGGAAATTTTGGATATGTCAGGGAAAGGATCTAATAAATTTGTGAACATAAGAGCCTTGAGTTTGCCTGATCTCTTGGTTGGTTCTGAGAAAGATCTATACAGTCAAAGCTATGCTTTTTTACCAACTCAGTGGACATGAGTTTGTGCAAACTTGAGGAGATATGAAGGACAGGGAAGCCTGGCTTGCTGCAGTCCATGGTGTCTCAAAGAGTCAGATGAGATTTAATGACTGAACAATAACAAATGGTTTTTCCAATAGTCATTTACGGATATGAGACTTGAACCATAAAAAAGGCTAACACCGAAGAATTGATGCTTTCAAACTGTGGTGCTGGAGAAGACTCTTCAGAGTTCTTTGGACTGCAAGGAGATCAAAGCAATCAATCCTAAAGGAAATCAACCCTGAATATTCATTGGCGGGACTGATGTTGAAGCTGAAGCTCCAATGCTTTGGCTACCAGATGGGAAGAGCTGACTCACTGGAGTTGGGATGCTGGGAAAGATTGAAGACAAAAGGAAAGGGGTCAGCAGAGGATGAAATAGTTAGATAGGATCACTGACTCAATGGACACAAATTTGAGCAATCTTCGGGAGACAGTAAAGGCCAGAGGAGCCTGGTGTGCTGCGGTTCATGGGGTCACAAAGAGTTGGACACAACTTAATGACTCAACAACAACAGAACTACATCAAGCCTGCTGTGAAACGTGTGGAGAGCTGTTCTTGCAAATTCCAACTCGGTCGTTCCTGGTACCCACCACAGATAAACTATGTGTATGTGGCAACACCAACATCCACCACAACTCAGTTTTCTGACCTCTGTAACTGCTATATTGTTGCTGTCTCATTGGTTTGGGATGATTGCAAGACTTTCAGTTTTGATCAGTGAGGAAGCTTTCATCTTATACTGAGATAAAGTAACCCTGATTCTGATGTGCCAAAACAATGTTCTCTTACATTACAAAGGCTTCAGAACTGGGGAATGTAGAGAAAAGTCGTTTACTCTTCCAGGTGGTGTCTTTAACCTGGGAGCAGTTGTTTCTCTTGTGAGCCAAGACGGCTGCAACACATGCAGGCATCATATCACAAAATGTTTACTGGAAACAGAAAACTGACTCATCCTATATGTCTTAATATTTAATAATGCGTGGAGTCATCTGCAACATATAACCTTCATTCTCTTCTCCATAAATAGGATCAAATGTCCCATCTGAAGCTCATCCTCAAGGTGGATAAAATGCTTATTTTGAGAACCTAAGCCTGACTATATGCAGTGCAATTCTTCCTTTGAATTCCACCCCCATAAGCATTAAATACACCTCAGACAACTTTTGACATGTACTAAAGGACTCAATAAAATTAACTAGTATTATTGGGTTCCATCATGTGCTTATATTCATAATTTGTAAACTTACTGTTCTCACGTACTTTTACTACTTTCTTTAGCAATTAGGTTAGTTTTCCTTCATGTTGTATTATCAGCTTGCTTTTCTAATCTGTGTCATTTAATAAAATAAATAGTATTTATGCAGCAGAAATGAACTCATTTCCAATATTCTGGACTTGTAAGTCATATGTGGTATCTTTTCAAAATATATGTTCTTTCTGATACTGCTGGAAATTTTCTTTCCTTGTAACTAGTTTTCTGGTGTTATAAATAAATCATTTTGAATAGTGCCTTATATATGTCCAGTGTAAATGACAGTGTTGTATAATTGGGATGGAAATATTGGGTATTAGAGATACCAAGTCTCTTTTGTGTGGTTACAATAAGTCTTCTTTTGAACAAATTTATACATATATTGGAAAGCTGTCAGACAGGACAGAGGCAGACACAACTGAGCAACTGAACTGAACTGAACTGGAAAGTTGCTGTTCAACCTCCCAGTCATGTCCGACTCTTCATGACCCCAAGGACTGCAGTATGACAGGCCTCCCTCTCCCTCATTATCTCCCAGAGTTTGCCCAAGTTCATTGTATCAGTGATGGCATCCAGTCGTCTCATCTCTACACCCTCTTCTCATTCTGCCTTCAATCTTCCCCAGCATCTGGATCTTTTCCAATGAGTTGGCTGTTTGCATCAGGTGACCAAAATATTGGAGCTTCAGCTCCAGCAACAGTCCTGTCAATGAATATTCAGGGTTGATTTCCTTTAAGATTGACATTGGAAACTACTGATGATCTATATCATCACCAACAAATTTTCAAGAATACAGACAGTTTAATGGGTATGAAAATGATGTAATAATTCATGTATATCTTATTATTAAATGATTGATAGAATTTTCAGATACTTATTTCCTTTCTGTTAAGTTTCTGTTTCTGGTGTTTCTCCTGAGTTGCTTATCTTTTTCTAACTGATTCACGTGACTTTGTATCACCAGGTTATTATTTTCAGTTATATGCACTGCAGATTTCTTTTTGCATGTGTTTATTACTTTGGGATTTTTTTTAAAGCTTTTGGGGAGTGATGGGATGAACACATGTGCTTAGTTTTAATGCAGTGCACTTGTCAGTATTTTCCACAATGGTTTGTGCTCCCTAGACATTTTTTAATAAAACCCAAGGTTACTTCAATCTGAAGGATTCACCATTTTAGCTTTTACATTTGAAACAATACTCTTTCTAGAATTTAGTTTAGCCTTGATGGGAGGTAAGGATCCAAATTCATTTACATGTCCCTGAACAAACTGTCCATTTATGTTCTGGTCTTTTTCTGGGCTCTATATTATCATCAACAAGTCTTATATTTACACCTGTACCAATTTAATAGGTCTTAATTATTGTAGCACATCATTCAGCTAAAGGGCTTCCTCCATAGCTCAGCAGTGAAGACTCCACATGCTATGCAGGAGACATAGGAGACGAGGGTACAGTCTCAGGGTCAGGAAGCTCCCCTGGAGGAGGAAATGACAGCCCAGTCTAGTATTCTGGCCTTGATAATCCCATGGATAGAGGAGCCTGCCAGGCTACAGGCCATGGGGTCACAGAGAGCTGGACGTGACTGAGCACACACAGAGACAGAAAGCGAAGAAGACTATTAGTATATATTGAAGCCATTTTGATAAATTCGAAAAGGTGGTTGTGATATAGTAACTGATCAGAGAGAGGATTGTCACAGAGAATATATTGCAATTCCATTGTGTAAAATATACACAGTTAAGATTATGATCAGGAAACATTTAATGACTCTTGGAGAGAGAAACTCTGAAATTTTTGTGTTGATTTTTACACTAACAACTATGCTTTAAAATATGCTATCTGTGTAACAGATAGCATATATTTTATAATTAATTATAATATATAAAATATAATAAAATAACTTATTATAAGATTTTATATATGTAGTATCGTATAGCATTATAGAATTGTATCCTTGCTCTCTAAGGATTTGCACAGTCCTGGGATCACAGTGATAATAAAATTGCTTGACTAATGAGGAGCTTTGGAAATTGAACCTCTAGGGAGTACAGAGATTGTGATCTGCCTGTGACTGTCCCATTCAATAGTCCTTTTCCTGAAAAGCAGTAACACACCTGAGCCTCCTTCCATAGATGACCCTTCTTGTCTTGGAGCCTGCTGGCTCCCTCAATTCCTCTGCCCCTCCTGAATACAGATCTGTATGGAACACTCAGCAGAAATGTTGGCCATCGTTCCACTGTGATGCCACTCAGGTAACCTAATGTCCCTCAGTAAGGTTTGGAAATGAGGACAGGTGTCTCGCTATACTTATCCAGAGGAAGCCATGAGGAAAGCATATACATCAGAAGATTAGAAATAAGCTACTCCAGGCCTCCCGCCTGTCTTTCATCTTCTTATCAAGTTTCCTTGTACTTTGCACCAGTATTCAAATGCCTCTCATTGACTAATGTTGTAGACACTCTCTACTATAACCAAGACCATTTCCTCTTGAGTTGAAATCTGCATCTCCCTTTTTTGAACTTTTTACTTTACACTGGAGCAAAGCAGGTTAATGGGCTTCCCAGGTGGCACAGTGGTAAAGAATCCACCTGCAATGCAGCAGATGCAAGAGACATGGTTTCCATCTCTGGGTCGGGAAGACATCCGGGAGAACGAAATGGCAACCCACTCCAGTATTCTTGCCTGAAAAATCCCATGGAGAGAGGAGCCTGGCAGGCTAGAGTCCATGGAGTCACAAGAGAGTTGGACACAACTGAGCATGGCCACACGCACATACACACAGTGTTGTCACCATTTAAGATGATCGGCAAAGGCACTCAGCCATATACATACATATATCCATTCTTCCCACAACTCCCTTCCCATCTAGGCTGCCACATTACACTGAGCAGAGTTCCCTATGGTACACAGTAGGACCTTATGGTTATTTACAAAACAGATTCACAGACTTAGAGAACACACTTATGGTTGCTAAGGCAGGAAGAATGAGAGGAAGGGACCGTTAGGGAGTTTGGAATCAATATGTACATACTGCTAAGTCACTTCAGTAGTGTGCAATCCCTATGGTACACAGTAGGACCTTATGGTTATTTACAAAACAGATTCACAGACTTAGAGAACACACTTATGGTTGCTAAGGCAGGAAGAATGAGAGGAAGGGACCGTTAGGGAGTTTGGAATCAATATGTACATACTGCTAAGTCACTTCAGTAGTGTGCAACTCTGTGCGACCCCATAGACGGCAGCCCGACTGGGACTCTCCAGGCGAGAACACTGGAGTGGGTTGCCATTTCCTTCTCCAATGCATGCAAGTGAAAAGTGAAAGTGAGGTCGCTCAGTCCTGTCCAACTCTTAGCAACCCCATGGACTGCAGCCTACCAGGCTCCTCCACCCATGGGATTTTCCAGGCAAGAGTACTGGAGTGGGCTGCCATTGCCTTCTCCTATATGTACATACACTGTATTTCAAATCTGCATCTCTTAAAACAGGATAGCCTTTAAAATTTTTCCAACATTCACTTGCAATCTTGTGGTGGTATGGGGTGGGTGGACAGGAAGTTTGGTAAAGTTCATCTTATCTTCTCATCCAGTTCTTGACATCTCTTATTGCTGTTCAGTGGCTAAGTCGTGTCCAACTCTTTGCTACACTATGGACTGGGGCATGCCAGGCTTCCCTGTCCTTCACTGTCTCCTGAGGTTTGCTCAAATTCATGTCCATTGAGTCAGTGATAGTATCCAACCAACTTATCCTCTGTTGCCCGCTTCTCCTCCCGTCCTCAATCTTTCCCAGCATCAGAGTCTTTTCCAAGGAGTCGACTCTTCACATCAGGTAGCTAAAATGTTGGAGCTTCAGCTTCAGCATCAGTCCTTCCAATGAATATTCATGGTTCATTCCCTTGAGGATTGACTGGTTTGATCTCCTTGCTGTCCAAAGGAGACCAAGGTTATTGACATACCTATGTATTATTTAGGTTTTCTGGCTCTGAAGTCTCTGGGGATCTAGACAGAATATTCAGCTGCCTCCCTAGTCTCTCTTTAGAAAATTACCAAATGTCTCAAATCTAAATAGTATAGTTAGTGTATTATAAAAAGTGACTACCCTTTAAGCCCCTATGGGAATTAACAATGGATAATATCTGCTGTATCAGGTTCAGTTTTTTAAAAAACAGAATAATATGTGTACTGAAGGAATGTTTCTTATTCTTCTCTGTCACCATCTCATCCCAAGATAGTGTTTACCTTTTGTGATTCTCCTGCTAGTGCAGAAAACTCACATTTGATATGTTGTCAGTTTCCATCCTTCTCACCAGATTTTTCCATAACATGGGACCCAGAAACAAAACAGGACTTTTAGAATTCCTTCTTATGGAAGTGACAGAAGATCTGGAACTGCAGCCGCTCCACTTCATTCTGTTCCTGTTCATATACCTAGTCACCATTCTGGGAAACCTGCTCATCATCATGGCTGTCATCTCTGACACCCGCCTCCACACCCCCATGTACTTCTTTCTCTACAACCTGTCCTTTACTGACATTTGTTTAAGCACAACCACGATCCCAAAGATGCTAGTGAACATCCAAACACAGAATCAGAGCATCACTTATACAAGCTGCCTCACCCAGCTCTGCTTCATCCTAATCTTTGTTGGTTTGGAAAATAGTCTTCTTGCAGTAATGGCCTATGACCGGTATGTGGCCGTTTGTCACCCACTGAGGTACATGGCCATCATGAACTCCCCCCTCTGTGGCCAGCTGATTCTATTCTCCTTGTTTATTAGCATCATGGATGCCCTGCTCCACAGTCTGATGGTGTTGCAGCTGACCTTTTGCACAGATCTGGAAATCCCCCTCTTCTTCTGTGAAGTTGTTCAGGTCATCAAGCTTGCATGTTCTGATACCCTCATTAACAATATCCTGATATATTTGGCAACTAGCATATTTGGGGGTGTTCCTGTCTGTGGAATCATTTTCTCTTATAGTCAGATAGTGTCCTCTGTCTTGAGAATGCCATCAGCAAGTGGAAAGTATAAAGCTTTCTCCACCTGTGGGTCTCACCTCTCAGTTGTGTCCTTATTCTATGGGACAGGTTTTGGGGTGTACATTAGTTCTGCTCTTACTAACTCGTCCAGAAACACTGCCGTGCTTTCAATGATGTACACTGTTGTTCCTCAAATGATGAACCCCTTCATTTATAGCCTGAGGAACAGGGACATGAAACGAGCCTTGAGGAAACTCATCGTTAGGACGCCTTCTTTTCTGTGATTGTCTCTTCTGCTTTGTACTGGCATTTCTAGAATGAATCAACATCACAAGAATGTCAGGTGAACCAGAAAGCCTGACTCTTATCCCACCAACTTACTCTAAAATGACTAGATAACATAGTGGCTAAGTGAGGTTTAACCTGAGATTGAAACCCAACTTGCTGTTTGCTTGGCTCAGTGATGTTTCACAAATGAGTCCCATTTCCTAATCTTGTTTTCCTCCATGCATTCCTTAAGAAGCTAACAGAGGCAAGAGATATACTGATGTCGCTGGAACATCAAAAGAAGAAACATGGAAATTTTGGATATGTCAGGGAAAGGATCTAATAAATTTGTGGACATAAGAGCCTTGAGTTTGCCTGATCTCTTGGTTGGTTCTGAGAAAGATCTATACAGTCAAAGCTATGCTTTTTTACCAACTCAGTGGACATGAGTTTGTGCAAACTTGAGGAGATATGAAGGACAGGGAAGCCTGGCTTGCTGCAGTCCATGGTGTCTCAAAGAGTCAGATGAGATTTAATGACTGAACAATAACAAATGGTTTTTCCAATAGTCATTTACGGATATGAGACTTGAACCATAAAAAAGGCTAACACCGAAGAATTGATGCTTTCAAACTGTGGTGCTGGAGAAGACTCTTCAGAGTTCTTTGGACTGCAAGGAGATCAAAGCAATCAATCCTAAAGGAAATCAACCCTGAATATTCATTGGCGGGACTGATGTTGAAGCTGAAGCTCCAATGCTTTGGCTACCAGATGGGAAGAGCTGACTCACTGGAGTTGGGATGCTGGGAAAGATTGAAGACAAAAGGAAAGGGGTCAGCAGAGGATGAAATAGTTAGATAGGATCACTGACTCAATGGACACAAATTTGAGCAATCTTCGGGAGACAGTAAAGGCCAGAGGAGCCTGGTGTGCTGCGGTTCATGGGGTCACAAAGAGTTGGACACAACTTAATGACTCAACAACAACAGAACTACATCAAGCCTGCTGTGAAACGTGTGGAGAGCTGTTCTTGCAAATTCCAACTCGGTCGTTCCTGGTACCCACCACAGATAAACTATGTGTATGTGGCAACACCAACATCCACCACAACTCAGTTTTCTGACCTCTGTAACTGCTATATTGTTGCTGTCTCATTGGTTTGGGATGATTGCAAGACTTTCAGTTTTGATCAGTGAGGAAGCTTTCATCTTATACTGAGATAAAGTAACCCTCATTCTGATGTGCCAAAACAATGTTCTCTTACATTACAAAGGCTTCAGAACTGGGGAATGTAGAGAAAAGTCGTTTACTCTTCCAGGTGGTGTCTTTAACCTGGGAGCAGTTGTTTCTCTTGTGAGCCAAGACGGCTGCAACACATGCAGGCATCATATCACAAAATGTTTACTGGAAACAGAAAACTGACTCATCCTATATGTCTTAATATTTAATAATGCGTGGAGTCATCTGCAACATATAACCTTCATTCTCTTCACCATAAATAGGATCAAATGTCCCATCTGAAGCTCATCCTCAAGGTGGATAAAATGCTTATTTTGAGAACCTAAGCCTGACTATATGCAGTGCAATTCTTCCTTTGAATTCCACCCCCATAAGCATTAAATACACCTCAGACAACTTTTGACATGTACTAAAGGACTCAATAAAATTAACTAGTATTATTGGGTTCCATCATGTGCTTATATTCATAATTTGTAAACTTACTGTTCTCACGTACTTTTACTACTTTCTTTAGCAATTAGGTTAGTTTTCCTTCATGTTGTATTATCAGCTTGCTTTTCTAATCTGTGTCATTTAATAAAATAAATAGTATTTATGCAGCAGAAATGAACTCATTTCCAATATTCTGGACTTGTAAGTCATATGTGGTATCTTTTCAAAATATATGTTCTTTCTGATACTGCTGGAAATTTTCTTTCCTTGTAACTAGTTTTCTGGTGTTATAAATAAATCATTTTGAATAGTGCCTTATATATGTCCAGTGTAAATGACAGTGTTGTATAATTGGGATGGAAATATTGGGTATTAGAGATACCAAGTCTCTTTTGTGTGGTTACAATAAGTCTTCTTTTGAACAAATTTATACATATATTGGAAAGCTGTCAGACAGGACAGAGGCAGACACAACTGAGCAACTGAACTGAACTGAACTGGAAAGTTGCTGTTCAACCTCCCAGTCATGTCCGACTCTTCATGACCCCAAGGACTGCAGTATGACAGGCCTCCCTCTCCCTCATTATCTCCCAGAGTTTGCCCAAGTTCATTGTATCAGTGATGGCATCCAGTCGTCTCATCTCTACACCCTCTTCTCATTCTGCCTTCAATCTTCCCCAGCATCTGGATCTTTTCCAATGAGTTGGCTGTTTGCATCAGGTGACCAAAATATTGGAGCTTCAGCTCCAGCAACAGTCCTGTCAATGAATATTCAGGGTTGATTTCCTTTAAGATTGACATTGGAAACTACTGATGATCTATATCATCACCAACAAATTTTCAAGAATACAGACAGTTTAATGGGTATGAAAATGATGTAATAATTCATGTATATCTTATTATTAAATGATTGATAGAATTTTCAGATACTTATTTCCTTTCTGTTAAGTTTCTGTTTCTGGTGTTTCTCCTGAGTTGCTTATCTTTTTCTAACTGATTCACGTGACTTTGTATCACCAGGTTATTATTTTCAGTTATATGCACTGCAGATTTCTTTTTGCATGTGTTTATTACTTTGGGATTTTTTTTTAAAGCTTTTGGGGAGTGATGGGATGAACACATGTGCTTAGTTTTAATGCAGTGCACTTGTCAGTATTTTCCACAATGGTTTGTGCTCCCTAGACATTTTTTAATAAAACCCAAGGTTACTTCAATCTGAAGGATTCACCATTTTAGCTTTTACATTTGAAACAATACTCTTTCTAGAATTTAGTTTAGCCTTGATGGGAGGTAAGGATCCAAATTCATTTACATGTCCCTGAACAAACTGTCCATTTATGTTCTGGTCTTTTTCTGGGCTCTATATTATCATCAACAAGTCTTATATTTACACCTGTACCAATTTAATAGGTCTTAATTATTGTAGCACACCATTCAGCTAAAGGGCTTCCTCCATAGCTCAGCAGTGAAGACTCCACATGCTATGCAGGAGACATAGGAGACGAGGGTACAGTCTCAGGGTCAGGAAGCTCCCCTGGAGGAGGAAATGACAGCCCAGTCTAGTATTCTGGCCTTGATAATCCCATGGATAGAGGAGCCTGCCAGGCTACAGGCCATGGGGTCACAGAGAGCTGGACGTGACTGAGCACACACAGAGACAGAAAGCGAAGAAGACTATTAGTATATATTGAAGCCATTTTGATAAATTCGAAAAGGTGGTTGTGATATAGTAACTGATCAGAGAGAGGATTGTCACAGAGAATATATTGCAATTCCATTGTGTAAAATATACACAGTTAAGATTATGATCAGGAAACATTTAATGACTCTTGGAGAGAGAAACTCTGAAATTTTTGTGTTGATTTTTACACTAACAACTATGCTTTAAAATATGCTATCTGTGTAACAGATAGCATATATTTTATAATTAATTATAATATATAAAATATAATAAAATAACTTATTATAAGATTTTATATATGTAGTATCGTATAGCATTATAGAATTGTATCCTTGCTCTCTAAGGATTTGCACAGTCCTGGGATCACAGTGATAATAAAATTGCTTGACTAATGAGGAGCTTTGGAAATTGAACCTCTAGGGAGTACAGAGATTGTGATCTGCCTGTGACCGTCCCATTCAACAGTCCTTTCCCTGAAAAGCAGTAGCACACCTGAGCCTCCTTCCATAGATGATCCCTCTTGCCCAGGAGCCTAGTGGCTCCCTCGGTTCCTCTACCCCTCCTAAATACAGGTGGAACACTCAGCAGAAATGTCAACCATCACTCCACTGTGATGCCCCCCAGGTAACATAATGTCCCTCAGTGAGGTTTGGAAATGAGGACAGGTGTCTCACTATAGGTTTACTTGTGATGGGATAACATAAATCAGATTATCAGAACAAAGCTACCCAGAAGCCCCTGCCTGACTGTCCAGCATCTTCATTTCACCTTTCCTTATACTTTGCACCAGTATTCGAACACCTCTCACTTACTAGTATTGTATTCACGCTTTCCCATAAGCAAGACTGTTTCCTCTTGAGTTGAAATCTGCAACTCTTATTTTATCTTTTTATTTTATTCTGGAGTATAGCTGGTTGACACTGTTGTGATAGTTTCAGGTGGACAGCAAATGGACTCAACCATACATATATATCTATCCATTCTCCCCCAAACTCCCCTCCTATCCAGGCTGCCACATAACATTGAGCAGAGTTCCCTTTGCTGTACAGTAGGACCTAGTTCTTTTTTTTTTACTTTATTTTATTTTACAGTACTGTATTGGTTTTGGCATACATTGACATGAATCCGTCATGGGTGTACATGAACTCCCTTCAGTCACTCAGTCACGTCTGACTCTGTGCGACTCCATGGGCTGAGCATGCCAGGCTTTCCTGTCCTTCCCCATCTCCTGGAGCTTTCTTGAATTCATGTCCATTAAGTCCATGAGGCCATCCAACCATCTCATCCTCTGTCATCCCCTTCTCCTCATGCTTTCAATCTTGCCAGCACCGGGGTCTTTTCCAATGAGTCACTTCAAATCAGGTGGCCAAAGTACTGGAGTTTCAGCTTCAGCATCAGTTCTTTCAATGAATATTCAGGACTGATTTCCTTTAGGATAGACTGTTTCGATCTCCTTGCAGTCCAAGGGACTCTCAAGAGTCTTCTCCAATACCACAGTTCAAAAGCATCAATTCTTCGATGTTCAGCTTTCTTTATAGGCTAACTCTCACATCCATGCATGACTACTGGAAAAACCAGAGCTTTGACTAGATGGACCTTTGTCGGCAAAGTAATGTCTCTGCTTTTTAATATGCTGTTTAGGTTTGGCATAGCTTTTCTTCCAAGGAGCATGTCTTTTAATTTCATGGCTGCAGTCACCATCTGCAGTGATTTTGGAGCCCAAGAAAATAAAGTCTTTCCTGTTTCCATTATTTCCCCATCTATTTGCCATGAAGTGATGGGACCAGATGCCATGATCTTAGTTTTTTGAATGTGGAGTTTTAAGCCAGCTTTTTCAGTCTCCTCTTCGGCATTTATCAAGAGGCTCTTTAGTTCCTCTTTGCTTTCTGCCATAAAGGTGGTGTCATGTGCATATCTGAGGTTATTGATATTACTCCTGGCAATCTTGATTCCAGCCTGTGCTTCATCCAGCCTGGCATTTCACATGAAGTACTCTGCATACAAGTTAAATAAGCAGGGTAATGATATACAGCCTTGATACACTCCTTTGCCAATTTGGAACCAGTCTGTTGTTCCATGTCCGATTCTAACTGCTGCTTCTTGACCTGCATACAGGTTTCACAGGAAGCAGATAAAGTGGTCTGGTATTCCCATCTCTTTAAGAATTTTCCACAGTTTGTTGTGTTCTGCACAGTCAGAGGCTTTAGCATAGTCAATGAAGCAGAAGTAGATGCTTTTCTGGAATTCTCTTGCTTTTTCTATGATCCAACAGATGGCAATTTGATCTCTGGTTCCTCTGCCTTTTCTAAATCCAACTTCAACATCTGGAAGTTCTTGCAGTAGTCTGAACGTTCTTTAGCAATGCCCTTCTTTGGGATTGGAATGAAAACTGAACTTTTCCAGTCTTGTGGCCACTGCTGAGTTTTCCAAATTTGCTAGCATATTGAGTGCAGCACTTTCACAGCATCATCTTCTAGGATTTGTAATAGTTCAGCTGGAATTCCATCACCTCCACTAGCTTTGTTCATAGTGATGCTTCCTAAGGCCCACTTGACTTCACACTCAAGGATGTCTGGCTCTAGGTGAGTGATCACACCATTGAGGTTATCTTGGTAAATTAAGACTTTTTTTGGCATAGCTCTTCTCTGTATTCTTGCCACCTCTTCTTAATATCTTCAGATGGGTTGTGGTGGAGAGTTCTGACAAAACATGGTGGCATGGAGAAGGGAATGGCAAACCATTTCAGCATTCTTGCCTTGAGAACCCCATGAAGAGTATGAAAAGGACGCTGTTGGTTATTTACAAAACAGAAATTGGCTCACAGACTTAGAGAATGAACTTCTGGTTGCCAGTGGGGAAGAATGGAAGGAAGAATCCCAGTTTGGGATTGATATGTACACATTGCTATATTTGAAATCTGCATCTCTTAAAACAGGATGACTGTTATAAAATTGTCTGACGTTTGCTTGTGATCTTGTGGTGGTTGGTAGTGGGTGGACAGGAAGTCCGGTGAAGTTCACCTTATTTTCCCATTCCTGCTTCTTGACATGTGTGCTTAGCCGCTCGCCTATGTATTATTCCAGTTGCTTGGCTCTGGGGTCTCTGGGGATCAAAGCACAATGTTCAGTTACCTCCTTAGTCTGCTTCTCTCTATAAAATTAGCAAGTAGTGTAGTCCCTTGGGCCGCAAGGAGATCCAACCAGTCCATTCTGAAGGAGATCAGCCCTGGGATTTCTTTGGAAGGAATGATGCTAAAGCTGAAACTCCAGTACTTTGGCCACCTCATGTGAAGAGTTGACTCTTTGGAAAAGACTCTGATGCTGGGAGGGATTGGGGGCAGGAGGAGAAGGGGACGACCGAGGATGAGGTGGCTGGATGGCATCACTGATTCGATGGACATGAATCTGAGTGAACTCCGGGAGTTGGTGATGGACAGGGAGGCCTGGCATGCTGCGATTCATGGGGTCGCAAAGAGTCGGACATGACTGAGCGACTGAACTGAACTGTAGTATAAATAATCCAGTTGCTTTCCTGGTGCTTCAATGGTAAAGAATCTCTCTGCCTACTCAGGAGACACGGGTTTGATCCCTGATCCAGGAAGATCCCACACACTGTGGAGCTGCTAAGCTCCATGCACCACAACTACTGAGCCTGTGCTCCGGAGCCCTAGAGCCACCACTGCTGAGCCCACACACCATGAGGCCAGGCTCTGCAGGAAGATAAGCCACGACAGTGAGAAGCCTGTGCACAGCTAGAGAGTAGACCCTGCCGCAACCAGAGAAAGGCCCGTGCAGCAAGGAAGACCCAGCACGGCCAAAGACAAACAGAAATAAAGGTATTTCTAAAATACAGTGTGAAGAGTGTAATACAAACAGATGACTATCCATTGAGCCCCTATGGGAATTAACAACGGATGACATTCTGCTTATCAGCCTCAGTTTTTTAAGAAAGTATCAGAATAATATGAATACAGATGGCACGTTTCTTATTATTCTGTTTATCTCCATCTCATCCCATGATCATGTTTTGCTTCCTGCTGGTGCATAAAACTCACATTTGATTGTGCTGTCAGTTTCCATCTTTCTTAGCAGATTTGTCCACAACATGGGACCCAGAAACAAAACAGGAGTTTCAGAATTCCTTCTTATGGAAGTGACAAGGGATCTGGAACTGCAGCCACTCCACTTCATTCTGTTCTTGTCCATTTACCTGGTTACCACTCTGGGAAACCTGCTCATCATCATGGCTGTCATCTCTGACTCCCACCTCCACACCCCCATGTACTTCTTTCTCTACAACCTGTCCTTTACTGACATCTGTTTAAGCACAACCACGATCCCAAAGATGCTGGTGAACATCCAAACACAGAATCAGAGCATCACTTATACAGGCTGCCTCACCCAGCTCTGCTTTGTCCTGGTGTTCGCTAGTTTGGAAAGTTTTCTCCTTGCGATAATGGCCTATGACCGGTATGTGGCCATTTGTCACCCACTGAGGTACATGGCCATCATGAACTTTCGCCTTTGTGGTTGGCTGAGTCTATTCTCCTTGTTTATTAGCATCGTGGACGCCCTGCTCCACAGCCTGATGGTGTTGCAGCTGACGTTTTGCACAGACCTGGAAATCCCTCTCTTCTTCTGTGAAGTTGTTCAGGTCATCAAGCTTGCATGTTCTGATACCCTCATCAACAATATCCTGATATATTTGGTAACGAGCATATTTGGGGGTGCTCCTGTGTGTGGAATCATGTTCTCCTATACTCAGACTGTCTCCTCAGTTTTGAGAATGCCATCAATGGGTGGAAAGTATAAAGCTTTCTCCACCTGTGGGTCTCACCTCTCAGTTGGGTCCTTATTCTATGGCACAGGCTTGGGATGTACATTAGCTCTGCTCTCATCAGTTCTTCCAGGCAGACTGCAGTGGCTTCAGTGATTTATACAGTTGTCCCTCAAATGATGAACCCCTTCATCGATAGTTTGAGGAACAGGGACATGAAGGAAGCTTTGAGAAAACTCATCAGTAAGATACCACTGCCTTTTCAGGACTGTGTTATTTACCTGCCACACACTTGTGTGTTTTCTAGTTGTTATTCTCTTGTATAGGGCCTCCCTGGTGGCTCAGACGGTAAAGAAGCTGCCTTCAATGCAGGAGACAGGGTTCAATCCCTGAGTCGGGGAGATCCCCTGGAGAAGAGCATGGCAACACACTCCAGTATTCTTGGCTGGAGAATCCCATGGATGGAGGAGACTGGTGGGCTATCGTCCATGGGGCCACAAAGAGTCAGATAGATACAACTGAAGCAGTTTAGCACGTACACACACATTCTCATATATATTTCTAGATTCATACCACTGTAGTCAGAAATAACGCTGTATGATTTCAATATTTTCAAATTTACTGATACTTGCTTTGTAGCCTAAGAGGTAAACTATCTAGAGGGTGTTCCGTGCACACTGGAGAAGATCGTTCTCTCTGCTTTTGTTGTGTGTAGTGTTTATATAGGGCTTTCCTGCTGTCTCAGACAACAAAGAATCTGCATGTGATGGGGCAGACCTGGGTTCAATCCCTGGGTTTGGAACATCCCCTGGAGAAGGGCATGGCATCCCACTCCAGTATTCTTGCCTGGAGAATCCCCAAGGACAAAGGAGCCTGGCGGCCTATAGTCCATGTGTTTGCAGAGTCAGACACAACTGAGCAGCTAAGCACACAGCACAGTGTTTGTATGTTTCTTGGGTTTTGTTAGTTTATAGTGATTTTTAAGCCCTCTGTGTCATTTTTTTTTTGTTTATCCAGAGTTACTATCCTTTGCTGAAAATTTGCATTAAAATCTGTGTTAGTATAGAAATTTGGATTTCTCACTTCACCTTTATCAAGTTTGCTTCACATATTTTGAGGCACTATTGTTTGGTGTATATATGTCTCTAATTGTTTTATAATCTTGATTATTAACCATTTTATCTCTATCTGGCTGTCTACCTATTTCTATCTATCTATCTTTGTCTAGTGTAACAGTTTTAACTTAAAGTCTACATTACTACTATATTAACTCTCTTTTTGTAATGATTTACCTAAGTTTTTCCATTCTTCCATTTGCAATCTATATGTGTTTGTGGATCTACAGTGAGTCTCTTATAAATCACACATATTCACATCAGGTTTCTTTTATCTTTTTCCCCAATCTCTGTCCTTCAGATTAGACCATTTAATTCACTTATTTAAAGTATCTACTGACAAGGAGATACTTAATTCTCTACCTAAAATTTACTTTCTGAATAAACCATGTTTTTCTCCAAAATATACCCAGAAGTGGAACTCCTGGATCATATAGTAATATAATGTGTGTGTGCATGCTTGCTGAGTAACTTCAGTCATGTCTGACTCTTTGAAACCCTATGGACAGTAGCCCGCCAAGTTCCTCTGTCCATGGGGTTCTCGAGGCACGAATACTGGAGCAGGTTGCCATTTCCTCCTACAGGAGATCTTCCCCACCCAGGGTTTAAACCCACCTCTCCTGTGCTTCCTGCACTGGCAGGTGGATTCTTTATTGCTAGCGCCACCTGGGAAGCCCCAGCTGCAGTCCATGGGGTCACGACTTAGCAACTAAACAGAAAAATCAAAGCCTCAAGCATTCTTTTCATTTTCTTTTTTACCTGTGCATAAGAAAATAAAATCATCTAGAAATAAAATAAGCGGGCAAATCATCAGAAGACAATCATCAAATGAGAATTGCCCTGGATATCAAAAGGTTAAAAATGGATATGGCAAATGCAGAAGAGAAACAGTTCTCTTCTTAAAGTAACAAAACATTTTGTATACAGACAATATTCCATTTTTATTCTCCTGCATTCCTGCCCTTCCATTCTCGGAGGCAACTGCAGTCTTAACTTTATTGTGTCTCTTGGCATTGTGTTAAGCTGTTTTTATACACATGTATGAGTATGTGTGTGCATGTGTGGTTATTTGCATGTGTGTGTGTGTGTGTGTGTGTGTGTGTGTGTGTGTCCCAATGCAAATGCCCCTTGCTTCTAGAAGAAATAAACTGTGATACTGTGAGATAGGAGAATAGAGTAGGGAAATGACATTAGTGAATCAGAATGAAATGTACTAAAATTTGTTCCCTCTTTCTGTTTCTATACATAAGCAAGATATAGTAGTCACTTCAGAACATGAATTCTTCCCTGAAATTAGAAGTTATCATCTCAGGATTGTTCTTTATATCTCTCCTCTTCTTGTTCCATCCCTCACTATCCTTCTTATAATAAACTGTGTTATTTTGTCTGGTCATGATTATGCCATAAACAAATCACTACATCAAGATTAAGATGTCTCGGATGTCAAGCAGTTGCTTGGTGATATTGTCTATTTATTTAAGTTTCCTGTGACACAGGAGCCTTCATAAGGAAATGAAGATCCAAAAAACCAGTTAATCCTGAGTATTTTTATGCTAGTTGAAAAAGAGAAGAAAAAGGCACTCATGTGCTTAACAGCTGTGAATGTCTAGGAAAAACAGATGTGTGACAGTTGCCCTGGGAATCTTGCCTGTGTCAGTCAGTCCGTCAGTTCAGCCGCTCAGTCGTGTCCACTCTTTGTGACCCCAGGAATCGCAGCACGCCAGGCCTCCCTGTCCATCACCAACTCCCGGAGTGCACTCAGACTCACATCTATCGAGTCCGTGATACCATCCAGCCATCTCATCCTCTGTCATCCCCTCCTCCTCCTGCATCAGAGTCTTTTCCAATGAGTCAGGTCTTTTCATGAGGTGGCCAAGGTACTGGAGTTTCAGCATCATTCCCTCCAAAGAAATCCCAGGTCTGATCTCCTTCAGAATGGACTGGTTGTATCTCCTTGGAGGCCAAGGGACTCTCAAGAGTCTTCTCCAACACCACAGTTCAAAAGCATCAATTCTTCAGCGCTCAGTTTTCTTCACAGTCCAACTCTCACTTAAATAAAGGAACCACCCCCCAAAATATCACTGATGTCAAAGGTCATTTGGCATGGACTTATGGTAGTCTTTTTTGTGCTAGTAGCTCAGTCGTGTCTGACTCTCTGCAACCCCATGGGTTGTAGCCCACCAGTCTCCTCTGTCCATAGAGTTCTCCAGGCAAGAATATTGGAATGGGTAGTCATTCCCATCTCCAGAGAACCTTCCCAACCCAGGGGTTAAAGCCAGGTCTAAGTGTATAGCAATTAAGACAAATAACCCAACTGTTTCAACACAAATAATAAAAACTCAAAAGAGAAGAATAGTATGGTTTTCAAGGTAGCTATAAAATAAAATAAAAATAAAAATTAAATATTGAATTGTAAAAAAAAGAAAAATTAAATGAGTGATTTTTATTTTTTACACAATTTTTGAAGGTTATACACTATTTACAGTTGTTACCAAATGCTGACTATAATCTACATGTTGCAAAATACATCCCTGTAGTCTATGTTATACCAGATAGTTTGAGCCACCTACTCCGCCTACCTCTCTATTGCCCCTCCCTCCCCACTGGTAACCACTAATTTGTTCTCTATATCTGAGAGTCTGCTTCTTTTTAGTTACATTAACTTGTTTGTTGTATTTTTTTATATCACCAGTGATACCATACAGTATCTGTCATTCTCTGTCTGACTTATTTCATTCAGTATGACAATCTCTGGGCTTTCCTAGTGGCTCAGTGGTAAAGAAACTGCCTGCCAATGCAGGAGACCTGGGTTCGATGCCTGGGTTGGGAAGATCCCCAGGAGGAGGGCGTGGCAACCCACTCCAGTATTCTTGCCTGGAGAATCCCGTGAACAGGGGAGCCTGGTGGTCCACGGGGTCCCAAGAGTCGGACACAACTTGGTGACTAAAAAGCAACAATAATAATGACAACTCTAGGAAATGACAATCTCTAGGTCCCTCCATGTTGCTGTAAATGGCATTATTTCATTTCTCTTTTAATTTTATTTTTAAATTTATTATTTTTTCTTTTGTTATATTTATTTATTTTCTAATTGAAGGATAATTTTTTTTACAGAATTGTGTTGGTTTCTGTCAAACATTAACATGAATCAGCCATAAGTATACAATTGGGGGAAAAGGCTTTACAATGTTGTATTGGTTTTCTGCTGTACAACAATGCAAATCAGCCATAATTATACAAATGTCCCCTTCTTCCTGAGCCTCTCTCCCTTCCCACCAAACCA
The DNA here is from genome assembly GCA_006410675.1 of Oreotragus oreotragus. NCBI lineage: Eukaryota > Metazoa > Chordata > Mammalia > Artiodactyla > Bovidae > Oreotragus > Oreotragus oreotragus. The sequence goes on along the minus strand of SJYX01015306.1, from coordinate 172,802 downwards.
CCTCTCTAGGTCATCACAGAGCACCAGGCTGGGCTCCGTGTTATATAGCAACTTCTCACTGGCTATCTGCGTTACACATGGCAGTGTATATATGGTGATGATGCTTTCTCCATTTGCCCCACTCTCTTCTTCCCCTACTGTGTCCACAAGTATTTATTCATTTATTTGGCTACATCAGGTCTCAGCTGTGGCACGTGGGATCTTCACCATGTCATACTGATTCACAGGGCAAGTGCTGCAGTGCAGTTGTGCTCAGGCTGTCTGAGTCAAAGTCTTAGCCCAGAAGATTGATGTTGCTATGGTTACTTGTGCTGACTCCATGTTCATGGTGCAGAATTTCCCATTAATGAAGAAAATATGCCTAGGTCCATTCAGCTCTAAACATTAGTATACTAATAAGCTGTTCACAATTTTGGAGACTTTCTCAAAACCATCAATTCTCAAGATAAATGCAAAAATGTATTAAAGCAACCAGAATTTAAGGAATCAACTCTTGCCTGTTTGAAGCAATCAATAAGCACATTCTCAGGGGTCTTAACACAGGAAGTAGAAGTGATCCTGGCACATAAACTAGGGACTCCTGCAGGTGCCAGTACCCAAGCCACCCAGTCTGTAATGGGGCCCAACAGAAAAAGAGGAAGAGGATCTGACTATCATGATTGATTTTCAATATTTATTTTCCTGACATTACCTGCTAATTATACAACTGAGACAGATGTATCAAAACATAAAAGTAATAGAGAACAGATCAAGTTACTGAATATCAGGGGATTATTTCTTTCTAAATATGTCATAAAACCAAAGAAGGAAATGGCAACCCATGCCGGTATTCTTGCCTGGAGAATCCCATGGACAGCAGAGCCTGGCAGGCTATAGTCCATGGGGTCGCAAAGAGTTGGGCACAACTGAAGCAACTTAGCATATGTCATAAAAATTTGGAAATAAAGGATGGGATGAGTCCCGTTGGGCTACCTAGCTAGAGAATAAAGGAAAGGAAAAATAGGTCTAGAATTAATAAACTATTCATGGAGATTAATTACTACTATTCATTTAAAATCTGAAATAGTATGATGTCGTTTCTCATTAGCTTTCAAGTAAAAATGTGACTGACAGCTAAACAGGAAAGAGTATGCATGTATTTATTTCATACACTGTTTTGTGTGTGGTGGGGAAGGTAAGAGATTCTAGATATAAGGTCTCATTTTCTCATCCAGTTGTGAGCATCTTAAATAGCAAGTCCTTTATACCAGGGGCTAAGGTCCCTGCTAAGTAATTAGCACAGACTAAAATGTTTAAAATCCCACAACTACAAAAGCATTTGAAGTATCCAAGTGAACTTTGTTCAATTTTCTTTTTTCTTCTTAAGGCTAACAACAATCCTTTCCTCTTTTTTTAATTTTTTAATTTTTAAAAAATCTTTTCCTCTCTTACAAAGATTTTTTTTTAGTTTTTGGCTGCTCTGGGTCTCCTTTGTTAAAGGTGGACTTTCTCTAGTTGCAGTGAGCAGGGGCTGTTATCCTTGATAGTCTTTTCCAGTGAGTCAGCTCTTCACATCAGGTGACCAATGTACTGAAGCTTCAGCTTCAGCATCAGTCCTTCCAATGAATATTCAAAGTTGGTTTCCAATAAGATTGACTGGTTTGTTGTCCAAGAAGCACGCAAGAATCTTCTCCAGCACCACAATTCAAAAATATCAATTCTCTGACACTCAACTTTATTTATGGTGCAACTCTAGAGCTGTTGAATGTTTCCTGTTTCTTAATTTCTCACCTCAGTTTTACAGAGCAGCATCTGATTTTCCTCTGTGATCAATCATTACTGTGGTCAGTATACACAGACTTCCTACTCCCTTTTTAGACTTTCATTATCACCTTTTTTCAATTTTCACATAATAGATTCAACATACATTTTCTCCACATTGGAGAACTTTGGATTGAATTATGTCCTTCATCGGAGAAAGCAATGGCACCCCACTCCAGTACTCTTGCCTGGAAAATCCAATGGACGGAGTAGCCTGGTGGGNTAGTGGAAATCCTTTCACAACGTGCAGTGCTACGCTGTGCTTAGTCTTCAGTCATGACAGACTCTTTGCAACCCCAAGGACTGTAGCCCGCCAGGCTCCTCTGTCCACAGGGATTCTCCAGGCAAGAATACTGGAGTAGGTTACCATGCCCTCCTCCAGGGGATCGGATGGAACCCAGGTCTCCTGCATTGCAGTTGGATTCTTTATCAGCGGAGCTACTAGGAAAGCCCTTCACAATGTATATGCATATCAAATTATTGCTTCCTGTATTTTTTTTTAATTCAAACTTTTCATTCTTATTTATTTGTTTATTTATTTTTGGCCACACTGNTGCAGTGCTACGCTGTGCTTAGTCTTCAGTCATGACAGACTCTTTGCAGCTCCAAGGACTGTAGCCCGCCAGGCTCCTCTGTCCACAGGGATTCTCCAGGCAAGAACACTGGAGTAGGTTACCATGCCCTCCTCCAGGGGATCGGATGGAACCCAGGTCTCCTGCATTGCAGGTGGATTCTTTATCAGTGGAGCTACTAGGAAAGCCCTTCACAATGTATATGCATATCAAATTTTGCTTCCTGTATTTTTTTTAATTCAAACTTTTCATTCTTATTTACTTGTTTATTTATTTTTGGCCACACTGCACAACATATGGGATCTTAGTTCCCCAAGCAGGAATTGAACCCATGCCCCCTTCATTGGAAGTCTTCTGTCTTAACCACTGGACCACTGAAGAAGTCTCACTTTGTGTACTTAAACATATTATAATTTTATTAGTCAATTATGTGTCAATATAGCTGAAAAAAAAAAAAGTATGCGCCTTCTCAATAGACTCCACAACATCACTATAAAGTATCCTTTCCCCAAAAAATTAAGCCAGAACCTGATCAAGTATCTAGATCTACACATCAATTTGTAATTATAACTTACAAGAAGCATATTTGAAACAATAGCACACAAATGCAATCAGCAAAATCCAGACCATTTCTTCATCACATAAATTCCAAGAATCACATACAAGAAAAAAAAATCCTATAGGTTAGAAAGAACTTTAGACAGCTGTCAACCAATTGGAATATAAGGATATTATTTGGATTCTAATGTGAAAAATTATTTAAAAATCATGAGGCAACTGGGTTAATTTGAGTATTACTTGGACATTTAATATTTTAATAAAATTATAATTTGATAATATAATTATTATTAATACTTTAAAGTATACTAATGGGATTGTGATTATGCTTTTAAAAAGAACTTGTCTTTTTAGAGTTGTACTGAAATCATGTGATATATAAAATCTGTTCTGAAATAATCCTGGAGAAGAGGTCAAAGTAGATAAAATACAGATGAAACAAGACTCTGATTGGTAATCACTGAACCTGTGTGATGAATACATGGGTTTCATTACATAAAGCCAAGTCATGTTAAAAACTGAGAGTTTTCTTGGTCAAAAATCAGAGTATTGACAATATCATATGACTCAACCTTCAGTTCAGTTCAGTCGCTCAGTCGTCCACAGCACACTAGGCCTCCTTGTCCATCACCAGTTCCCGGAGCTTACCCAAATTCATGTCCATTGAGTCAGTGATGCCATCCAACCATCTCATCCTCTGTCATCCCCTTCTTTTCCTGCCCTCAATCTTTCCCAGCATTAGGGTCTTTTCAAATGAGTCAGCTCTTTGAATCAGGTGGCCAAAGTATCGGAGTTTCAGCTTCAACATCAGTCTTTCCAATGAACACCCAGGACTGATCGCCTTTAGGATGGACTGGTTNAGATACAGATGTGTAGAGCGGACTTATGGACTCTGAGGGAGAAGGAGAGGGAGAGGGAGAGGGAGGGATGATTTGGGAGAATAGCATTGAAATATGTATACTATCATGTAAGAAATGAATTGCCAGTCTATGTTCAATGCAGGATGCAGGATGCTTGGGGCTGGTGTATGGGGATGATCTGGAGGGATGATGTGGGGTGGGAGGTGGGAGGGGGGTTCATGTTTGGGAGTTCGTGTAAAAAAATAAATAAATACAAAAAAAAAAAAAGAAATAAACAAACAAGGAAGCTACCAGAAACTAAAAGCCTTTGCATAGGAAAGGAAACAAACAAAAAAGGACCTTAATTTGATAAATTCCTTCTTTTCTCCCAAATTCATGTTGACTGATTGTCTCACCCTGAGAAGCTAAGAGGACACTATGTTTTCCTCTCCACCTCTTTTTAAAAATACATACTGGGACTTCCCTGGTGGTCCAGTGGTTAAGAATCCACCTTCCAATTCATGGGACAGAGATTCAGTTCTTGCTGGGAGAACCAAGATCCCACATGTAGTAGGGCAACTGGCTCCATGCTCCACAACCAGAGAAAGCCTATAGGCCACAATGAAGACCCAGTACAGCCAAAAAAAATAAATAAGTAAATAATATATATTCATTTGAGTTGTTTAACATGACAATTTAAATTATCCTTATTTTTAATTGAAAGGTAATTGCATTACAATATCGGTTTCATTTCTGCCATATATCAATGTTATAATTTCATTAGGTATATGTATCAAATTGTCATGTTAATTTCCATTGGCTATGTAAAACAGATAATCAATGGAAATTAACATGATAATTTGATATATAAACCTAATGAAATTTACTACTGCAGCCAGAATAATGATCATATCCATCCCTTCACATAATTATAATATTTTGTAATTAGTGTCCTCTTTCTATCCCAACCATTCTCCTAAAAGCATTCCCCTCAGTATCACTATAGAAAGAAGGCCTAATTCAGGTTCTAATTTGATAGAACCTGACCAAAAAATCATAATCAAAAAGTTCACACACATTGTAAACATCTCAGTGTCAGAGAAGAGCAAAGTCAGTTTTCAAGCCTACATTGAACTGTATTAGTTATTTTGGAATTTCATCATCGCAGCACTTTGGTGAAGTAAGAGTCAGGCATTTGGTCCAATCTATTATTCTTTTTTTTTTTTTTTTTTTTANCACACACATTGTAAACATCTCAGTGTCAGAGAAGAGCAAAGTCAGTTTTCAAGCCTACATTGAACTGTATTAGTTATTTTGGAATTTCATCATCGCAGCACTTTGGTGAAGTAAGAGTCAGGCATTTGGTCCAATCTATTATTCTTTTTTTTTTTTTTTTTTTACTAACACTTGTTTGTTGACTCATACTGGAGCCCAAGTACAAGGTAGGTGACACAATTACAAGAAGGAGATGTTCCTCAGGTAAGTTTGCACAAGGCTTGCTTCACATCTCTGTTCCTCAGGCTGTAGATAAAGGGGTTCAACATTGGAGGGACCACCGTGTACATCAAAGAGGCTATTGCTGTCTCCTTGGAAGAGTGTGTAAGTGCAGAACTAATGTACACTCCAAAAGCTGTCCCATAAAATAAGGAAACCACAGAGAGATGAGATCCACAGGTGGAAAAGGCTTTATATTTCCCACCAGCCGAAGGCATTCTCAGAATGGAGGAGACAATTTGAGTGTAAGAGAAGATAATGCCAAGGAGAGGAACACCACCCAATATGCTAGTCACTAAATATACCAGGATGTTATTGATGAGGGTATCAGAACATGCCAGCTTGATGACCTGATCCAATTCACAGAAGAAATGGGGGATTTCCAGCTCTGTGCAGAAGGACAGTCGTAAAACCATCAGTGTGTGGAGCAGGGCATCTGCACTGCTAATGACCAGGGAGAGTAGAATCAACAAGCCACAGAGGCAGGGATTCATGATGACGACATACCTCAGTGGGTGGCAGATGGCCACATAGCGGTCATAGGCCATCGCTGCAAGGAGAAAGTTTTCCAAGCCTGCAAATAACAGGACGAAACAAACCTGGGTGAGGCAGCCTGTGTAACTGATGGATTTGCTCCATCTTTCAATGTTCACAAGCATCTTGGGGACTGTGGTGGTGCTGAAACAGAGGTCAGTGAAGGACAGGTTGGAGAGGAAGAAGTACATGGGGGTGTGGAGGTGGGAGTCAGAGCAGATGGCCAGCATGATGAGCAGGTTGCCAAGCACAGTGACCAGGTACATGGTCAGGAATAGACCAAAGAGGAAGGGCTGCTGTTCTGGATCTTCTGAGAGACCAAGGAGGAGAAATTCTGCTACATCTGTTTGGTTTTTGGTTTCCATGTTGTGGCTGAGTCTGATAAGAAAAAAAATACATGTGAAAACAGAAACAGACTCATAGACCTAGAGAACGAATTTATGATTGTTGGGGGGAAGGAATAGTTAAGGACTTTGGGACGGACAGGTACACACTGCTCTATTTAAAATGGATAACCAAGGACCTACTGTATAGCACAAGGAACTCTGCTCAATGTTATGTGGCAGCCAGGATGGGAGGGGAGTTTGGGAAAAATGGATACATGTATGTGTATGGCTGAGTATCTTCACTGTTCACCTGAAACTATCACAACATTGTTTGTTAATCGGCTATACTCCAATTTAATTTTTTTTTTCTAAAAAAAGAACAAATACATGTGATAGGACACATAATTGATGTACAAGAACCCATTCTTTTAGAACACTGTAACATCTATATGGTAAATTGAACTGAAAATATTTTTATCTTTTTCTTTACCTTCTGTCCCTCTTTTAGTCTTATTTTCTCAGCCTCTTTTCTTTCTGTCCCCTGTACTCACTCTAAACTAATTTATTCTCTCCCACATTGTACCAACCAATAGAAATAAAATATAGAACAATGTATAGCTTATTCCTTGAGAATTCTCCAAAGCTTCCAACCAGCAAGCAGGGAAAACAAAACCAAGCATAAGGAAAGGGGATGGAGGGATACACTGGGAGACTGGGACTGACACATCCACACTGCTGTTCAGTCGTAAGTCATGTCCAACTCTTTGTGACCCCATGGACCCTCCATGCTTCTTTGTTCATGAGGTTCTCCAGGCAAGAATACTGGAGCGGGTTGCCATTTCCTTCTCCAGCAATATACACATTCAGTTCAGTTCGGTTCAGTCGCTCAGTCGTGTCCGACTCTTTGTGACCCCATGAATCGCAGTGCGCCAGGCCTCCCTGTTCNCTCTTTGTGACCCCATGGACCCTCCATGCTTCTTTGTTCATGAGGTTCTCCAGGCAAGAATACTGGAGCGGGTTGCCATTTCCTTCTCCAGCAATATACACATTCAGTTCAGTTCGGTTCAGTCGCTCAGTCGTGTCCGACTCTTTGTGACCCCATGAATCGCAGTGCGCCAGGCCTCCCTGTTCATCACCATCTCTCGGAGTTCATTCAGACTCACGTCCATCGAGTCCATGAGCCTGGTGGGCTACAGTCCATAGGGTCACAAAGAGTCTGGCATGAGTGAGAGACTGAACACAAAGTTGGTAAACATTAAAAAAAGATACAAATCAATACCAAATATTGGCAAGGAGGTACTATGGCAAATCTCATACACTGTCAATATGTCATTCTAACTAATTTTATTCTCTGTTGATCTATGAGTCAGGTTCTTTTAACACCCTCCTGTTTGTCTATGGCCCCATGGAAAGATAAAGATAAGGTAAGATGAAGGTATGGATGCAAAAAACTTGGCACTCCAGCAAGAGCTGGTGAAATGACTTGCACTCAGATTTCCAGACTTTAGAATTGAACTGCTGCCACTAGGTGATGCAAACATCGGAGAGTAGAGATTTATGTATCAGGAAGGGTTGACCAAATTCCATCACTTGCCTTTGAAAACTTCCACCTAATAAATCCTTCCCCTGATTTTGAAACTCTTCTAACATGTGACCACAAGGTGGGTATCTAGATGTGACAGCAACAGAAAAGAGTCCACACTCAGAACCTGAGATCAAAATTAGAGTATGATACTTGAGGACTTTGGGAGTCCAGTGGTTAAGAATCCACCTGCCAGTGCAGGGGACTTGGGTATGATCCTGGTCTGGGAACATCCCACATGCTGCAGAGCAACTAAGCTTGTCCATCACAACTACTGAGCCGCGCTCTAGAATCTGTGCCCTGCAACAAGAGAAACCAGCAACAACGAGAAACCTGTGCACAGCAGCGGAGAGGAGCCCCCACTTGCTGCAACTAGAGAAAGCCTGTGTATAGCAACAAAGACCCAGTGTAGCCAAAAACAAATAAATATTTTATAAAAAAGAATATGCTACCTGAAAACATAAGCTATTATGTGAATGAGACTCTCTTTTCTCCCAAGAGTGTTTAACACATAATATGATGAGACTTATATATTCCAAAAAAGAAGAATTGGAGGAAATAGAAAGTGCATGGCATTTTGAAAATGAAGGGAAAATTAACTAAAAAACAACAATCTGTTAGTGTGTTAAAGCACAATCCTGGGGTGAGGAAGATAAAATCTCCCAACACAAGTGTCCAGTCTGCTTGACAGAAGAACTGCTATGACAGTAGGAAGAGGGAGACAACTGTCAGTCTTAAAGTGGAAAAAGCAAAGTGAGAAACCTACATCCAGATACCTGGAAACCTCGATAATCATGGGACTTAACATTGTAATCAGTAAAAATGGCATATTATATTCTGCATGCATGAGTGCTAAGTTGCTTCTGTGGTGTCTGACTCTTTGCAACACTATGGACTGTAGCCTGCCAGGCTCCTCTGTCCTTGGGCTTCTCCAGGCAAGAATACTGGAGTGGGTGGGCTGCCATGCTCTTCTCCAGGGAATCTTCCTGACTCAGGGATCGAACCTGCATCTCTTAATGTCTCCTGCATTGGCAAGTGGGTTCTTTACCACTAGTGCCACCTGGGAAGCCCCAGTATACCCTGAGAAAACCACTATTCAAGAAAAGACACGTGTACCCCAGTGTTTATTGCAGCACTATTTACAATAGCTAGGACATGGAAGCAACCTACATGACCATCAATAGATGAATGGATAAAGAAGTTGTAGTACATATGAAATACTACTCAGTCATAAAAAGGAATGAATTTGAGTCAGTTGTGAAGTGGATGAACCTAGACCTTGTTATACAGAGTGAAGTAAGTCAGAAAGAGAAAAACAAATGTTGTATATTAATGCACATGTATGGAATCTAGAAAAATGGTATACATGAACCCATTTGAAGGACAGGAATAGAAACGAAGATGTAGAGAAAGGACATGTGGACACAGAGGGGGAAGGGGAAGTGGGAAGAACTGGGAGAGTAGCGCTGACATTCATACACTACAATGTGTAAAATAACTGGCTGGTGGGAGCCTGCTGTGTAGTGCAGGAAGCTCAGCTCCATGTTCTGTAATAACCTAGAAGGATGGTATAAGATGGGTGTGATGGGAGAGCGAGTCAAGAGGGAAGGATGGTCAGGAAGGAGGGGATTTATGTATGCATATAGCTGCTTTGATGGTAAAGAATTTGCCTGCAATGCAGGAGACCCTGGTTCAATCCCTGGGTTGGGAAGATCCCCTGGAGATCTCAAATTAACAAGTTTAAGAGATGCCCATTATCTCCATTAATGGACTTGTAAATCTCCTTTTCCTTTTCTTTTTTGTTTTTCCTTCCAGTGTAGCCCAGCCAGTGAGGTCTGTCCCTTCGTTCATTTCCTTCTTTTTATGGTAGACTATGAGGCTTCCTTGTAGTTCAGATGGGTTGGAACGAGTCAGACACTACAGAGTGACCAGCACTTTCACTTTCATGGAAATAATTGGGCTTCTTGGTGGCTCAGAAAGTAAAGAATCTGCCTGCAATGTGGGAGAACCGGGTTTGATCCCTGGATCGTGAAGATCCCCTGGAGTAGGAAACAGCAGGCTACTCCATTATTCTTGCCTGGAACATTCCATGGACAGAGGAGTCTGGCCGGTTAAAGCCCACATGGTCGCTAAGAGTCAGACATGACTGAACACACACACACGGAAATAATTAAACTCAGTAATATGATTGATTCCATATTGCTTTTGTTGGGGGCACATCTGTCTCTGTTGTATAAAAACTGACAATATTAGGAAAAGAAATGTGGAAAATTAGTATGGCACTTCAAAACATCTTTCTTCTATGACTGTAAGTGCCCCATCTATGTCTAGGATAGGAAGCCTCGCCCACTTGCTCCCAAAAAAATCCTTTATGCATCAGGATCAACTCAAGAGCATGCCAATTTTCTGTGTTACGGTGAATTCCTAAGAATACAACCATTGATTCACCTGAAACATGCAAGAGGTGTTTGACTGTGTCCTGGGTGCATCGATGATTATGCCAAATATTCTGGTGAACCAATGTTTTAGAAAAAGTTTATGACAGGAATAGCTCAATTGCTGTTGTAACTAAATTCACTCGGAGTTGTGTTTAGTCACTAAGTCATTTCCAACTCTGTGGTTTTGGCCTGCCAGGTTCCTCTCTGTCCCTGAGATTTCCCAGGCAAGAACAATGGATTAGGTTGCCATTTCCTTCTACAAGGAATTTTCCTGATCCAGGGATTGATACCATGTCTCCTGAACTGGCAAGCAGATTCTTTACCACCGAGCCACCTGGAAAGCCTCAAATAGCTCATTAGGATACCAATATTTGGAACTGATTGGCCCTCGGTAAACTCTGCTTCAACAATGACAAAATATGTGTTCTTAACATGAAATTATAAAAGCTAGCAACTGTAACAGCATCGTTTAAGATTTTGACTCAGTCACTCCTGAGTTTAATTATGTCTCCAGCACTTGCTCTGTAAATGAGGAAATATTTTCAACGGTGGGAGAAACCCGAATCCTATTTGGACAATAAGAACCATCATGAAACCTACGGGAATGCAAGAAGGCTGAGCAGACAAAAATCACAAGTGCAGTGTTTTATATACAAGACACTCTTAATATTGCTTATTGTGATTTGTTTCTGCAATGGATACAAGTAACACCCCTGGGCATGGTTTATTACAGAAGAAAAGTAATTGGAAGAGTAAGACAAAGGAAGAAGGAGAAAGGAAGAATGTCTTTAGCATGATAACTGTAATTTTCAGGGGAAAATGGATATGCTGAAACTCCTGTTGGGAATCTTGCTTAGACAGAGAAACAGGAATTCTCCAGGCAAGAATCCTGGAGTAGGTTGCCATTTCCTATTCCAGGGAATCTTCTTGACCAAGGGATCAAATCCACATCTCCAAGTTGCAGGCAGACCTTTTACCATCTGAGCCACCAGGGGAACCCCAGAGAAACAGGTGGAGTGCACAATTCAAACGACATCAGTGATTAATGCTCCTTTCTCATGGACATATAATAAAACATGTCACAATTAAAGTGAATAAATTAGACTTCGATGTATCAACCCAGATAAAAGGTTCAGAGAACGAATTTGCCCCAAAAGACATCTATATCACAATATAGTTTAAAAGCTTTAAAATAACAAAATATTAAAAGTCCAATTCTTATTATGAAACATTGCAAGCATAAAAAAGTACAGATAACAAAGTCCACCCACTAAGGACCATTAAATTAAAATATATTGCCATAATTTGCAGTAGTACCTATTCAGCCAACCCCTTTCTATGCATGCCCATCAAGTTAAATTCTGCTTCCTCCATTGGCAGAACTGGAAGGGAGAAATGGTTCCTTTACAGAGTTTCCCTCTTGAGGTTAAGTGGTGTTGGAAGCAGCCTTGTATCTGTGTATTATATCACTGCGTAGATATAGAGAGACTTTTTGCTTGCTTAACTAAAGATCTTTAAAATTTTTTATTTAGGTTTATTTACTCAGTAGTGTCCGACTCTTTGCAACCCCATGAACTGTAGCCTGCCAGGCTCCTCTGTCCACGGGACTCCCCAGGCAGGAATACTGGAGTGCGTTGCCATTTCCTTCTCCAGGGGATCTTCCTGACCCAGGCATCGAACCCAGGTCTCCTGTATTGCAGGCAGATTCTTTGCTGACTGAGCAACAAGGGGAACCCTTTTATTTAGTGAGTTATTTTTATTTTTGGCTGTGCTGAGTCTTCATTGCTGTGGGGGATTTTGTCTAGTTGTGACAAGCAGGGGCTACTCTCTAGCTGTGGTGTGCAGGCGTCTCACTGCTGTAGCTTCTCTTATTGTGGAGCACAAGATCTAGGGCATGCAGGCTTCGTAGTTGTGGCTCCTGGGCTCTACAGCACAACCTCAATAGTTGCGGCTCAGAGGCTTAGTCGCTCCGAGCGTGTGGGATCCTTCCAGACCAGGAAGACCAGTGTCTGCTGCACTGGCAGGTGGATTCTCTACCACTGAGCCACCAGGGAAGTCCTGTTTTTGATTCTTAGAGTGCTGAGGAAAGGAAGACTGACTTCAAAGAAAAATGGGAACGTCCTCTATGAGAAGCCCTGGGCCTTGGGGAGACAGAGTCTGGGAGATTAGGGAAGTTTGTTCCCAGAGGACAGGGTGCAGAGCAAGTTGGGAAACACAACTTGCTCCAAGTTGCCTCCTGAAGACCTAATATACTCAATACAACCTTCTTACTGCCATGTTCCAGCACCCCCAAGGAAGTCAAACTATTCAGGGAACAGAGGTGAAATTGAACAATTTATCTAACAAGGAGCCTTGGGAATTGACTTCTTATTGGCCCAGAAATCGTAAATATTCCCTCCGTTCCGACAATTTATCCTCCACCCCAGCTTTCCTTCTTTGGGCCAGGAGGCTGTATACCTTTGCCTTTATGAGCATCTTTCTGTTCTGATCTAACTTCATCATTCTTGTCCTTTCCTGGAAGCAGAGCCAGCGTCTTTATTGTTCATCAACAGGGAGGGAATGGAACCATGTTTGCCTCATGCCCCTGTGATAATGTCAAGAAGAAGAAAGATAGCCCTGTAAGTAGATCTGGGGACAAGAAAAGAGGGAGGGAGGAGGAGAAAGAGAGAGAGAACTTGAAGAGAATGCCAGCGGGTATTAGAGCTGGTATGTTTTCAGAGAACTGGGAGAGTCTACTTGGCTCAATTCAACAGTTTCCAGCCCAGAATCCAATAACTACACTTGGCTACCTAGTTCAACTTAGTCCAAAGGTGATGCCACCAAGCCGTTTCCAAAGCCCATGATTTTCAGCACAGTTCTTAGTACCTGCACCAGATATTTCCAAAGCTCGCTTGAGTATCTCAAAGAACAAAAGAGTTCCCACCAAACTTTTGTAAGTGAAGGTTTGAGTTCTTTCCATCACTGAGTCTCTGAAGCCCTTGGCATTGCATATACTAAGCAGTCTTGCAGTTCTCAGGGTAATTTGCTGTTATGTCCATTTCAGCATAAGTTGATAGATGCCTCTTGAGTCTGTTTCCTTCATTCAACTGTAAATTCATTAATTCACTCTTGATTTTTTAAATTAAAGGGATTAAGAGTACAGGCTCTAGAGACTTTCCTGATGGTCCAGTGATAAAGAATCTGCCTTGCAATGCAGGAAGCTTGGGTTTGATCCCTGGTTGATCCTGTGATTCCTGGTCAGTAAGATCCCACATGCCTTGGAGCAACTAAGTCTGAGAGGCAACTAGAGAGTCCACACACCGCAGCAAAAGATACCATATGATGCAACAAAAATTCCAAGTACTACAATTAAGGCTTGAGGCAGCCAAATAAATAAATAAAAATTTTAAAAGAGTACAGGCTCCATATTCAGACTGCATAGCTTAGTTCTGCCACCCACTTTCTGTGGAACCCCACTTGATTTTATTAATCTCCTTGCATCTCCGCTTCCTTATGTGTGAAACAGACCCACCAACATTGGGTCTGTAGCTAACTGACAAAGAATGTAGAACAGTGCCTGGTACTGTAGGAGACAATAAAAAAAAAAGAGGATCATTATTTATTTCTGCATTTATTGAAGATGGGGTGTATATCTTTTATATCCAGTTAAGACGTTGGCTACAAAAACGAACAAAGAAATCTATTTACAGAGCAGGAATAGAGACACAGGCATAGAGAACAGATTTGTGGACACAGCGAGGGAAGGAGAGGGTGGGACAAATTGAGAGCATAGTGTTGAAACATATACATTACCATATGTAAAATAGTTAGTGGGAAGCTGCTGTATAGCACAGAGAGCATGCTCTGTGATGACCTACAGGGCTGGGATGATGTGAGGAGTGGAAAGGAACTCAAGAGAGAAGGAAAATATGTATACTTAACAGCTGATTCAGGTTGTCATATGGCAGAAATCAACACGACATTATAAATCAATTATCCTCCAATTAAAAATAAAATTTTTAAAAATGAACAAAGGCACACAGTTCCTGCTTTAGAGTGTCTGGAGGACAGGGTTTGTGTCTATTTGTGTCTTTGTCTGCACTACTCACCCCAAATCCTGGCTTAAAGCAGCCACCAATAATTGTTTATAGGGGAAAAAAAGACAATGAGTGCATAAATAAGTGAATAAAAGTGATATGATCAGAATTATTCTTTTTTATCATTGGAGTTTAGTTGCTTTACAGTGGTGTGCTAGTTTCAGCTGCACAGCAAAATGATTCAGCTTTGTGTGTACATATATCCCCTCTTTGTCACCACAGAGCACTGAGTAGAGTTCCCTGTGCCGTACNAAATAAGTGAATAAAAGTGATATGATCAGAATTATTCTTTTTTATCATTGGAGTTTAGTTGCTTTACAGTGGTGTGCTAGTTTCAGCTGCACAGCAAAATGATTCAGCTTTGTGTGTACATATATCCCCTCTTTGTCACCACAGAGCATTGAGTAGAGTTCCCTGTGCCGTACAGTAGGTTCTCGTTAATTTTCTATGTTATATGTAGTAGCTTGCGGATGTCAATCCCGATCTCCCAATTCATCGCACCTTCCCCTTTTCCCCCTTGGTATCTGTATATTTGCTCTCTATACCTGTGTCTCTATTTCTGCTTTGCAAATAGGTTCATCTGTAAACCGTTTTCCCAGATTCAATGTGTATGCGTTAATATATGATATTTGTTTCTTTCTTTCTGACTTATCAGGAAGATTATTCCATCAGTGATTTCATGATGGTTTGGAGGAGACAGAAAGGATGCATGAGGACTAATTCGAGACTAATACTCGACAACCGGAACTAAGAAGTGCCTTGATGCAAGTCAGTGGTGGGAGGAGGTAGACGGGAAAATGACAGCAAGAATAGACAGTTCAGCTTGTAGAAGACGTAGCAACTCATTGGCAGATTGGCTTTGGCAGTGGAAGTAACAAGGGAGGAAAAGTCAAAGTTTCAATCACAGGTGTCTGAAGTGATGATGCTTTTATTCATGGAAATAAGGTCACCAGAAATGAAACAGACTTTGTTATTTACATGGTAAACTTGGTCTGCCAGGAAGAAAGAGAAAGGAAAACAACCGCTTTTATAATTATTTTATTCTCTGTCAGATACTGTGTAGAAAAATTTACACCAACATCTCATTTAATCCTCAAAGCAAGCCTGTTATCTATACACCATTATGTCCATCCCCTTTTGACCAAGACAGTGAGATTTTAGGGGTTAGGTAACTCACTGAAGATCGCCTGGCTACGTGGGAAGCTGCTGTATAGAACAGGGGCCCAGTTTAGTGCTCTGTGAAGACCCAGAGGGGTGGTAGGATGGAGGTAGGAGGGAGACTCAAGAGGGAGGGGATATATGTATACTTACAGGTGATTTACATGGTGGTACAGCAGAAACTAGCACAACGTTGTAAAGCAATTATGCTCCGATTTTAAAAAATAAAAATAAATAAAGATCACCTAGCTAGTAAGCGGTGAACCCATGAATCACACCCAGGTATTTCTCTTTTCACAGCCCTTCCTTAAACCTGAGATGATGCTGCCAAATGTTGACTGAGATCATAGTATACTGTTGGGCACTGTCTCAGTCACCTTCCATGGGCTACATCACTCCATCTTCTAAGAAAATCCAGGTGGGTATTATCAAGGATGAAGATACAGAAAATGAAGTTTAGAGAGGCTGGGGGCAGGAAGGGGCNCTGTCTCAGTCACCTTCCATGGGCTACATCACTCCATCTTCTAAGAAAACCCAGGTGGGTATTATCAAGGATGAAGATACAGAAAATGAAGTTTAGAGAGGCTGGGGGCAGGAAGGGGCGAGGGTTAGCATTAGTGGCTCAGTCGCGTTTGACTCTTTGCGACCCTCTGGGATTTCCCAGGCAAGCATACTGGAGTGGGTTGCCATTTCCTTCTCCAGGGATCTTTCCAACCCAGGCTTTGAACCTATGTCTCCTGAACTGGCAGGTGGATTCTTTACCACTGAGTCACCAAGAGAGGTTGGTAGTCACTAAGTAATGGAACCAGAATTTGAATCCTGGTCTGTCTGAATCCAATTATCTCAGTTCTTACATCTCTCTACACTGAGTGAGTGTTAGTTGCTCAGTGGTGTCCAGCTCTTTGTGACCCCATGGACTGTAGCCAGCCAGGTTCCTCTGTCCATGGGATTTTCCCAGGCAAGAATATTGGAGTGGGTTGCCATTTCCTTCTCCAGGGTATCTTCCCCACCCAGGGTTGGAACCCAGGTCTTCTGCATTGTAGGCAGATTCTTTACCTTCTGAGAAACATTACATTTGAGCAGATTATACTGGTAGTAAAATTGAGTTGGCAGGCAGAAATTCAAGTCTGGGAGTTAGGAGTCTGGAGTTGTAAGTCTGGAAATCAATTCTGAAAACCATGAGACTTCTACCAAGAAGAGTTTCTTTTTTTTTTCAGAGTTGGGGTCCCACCCAAGGCTCAAACCCTCATCTTCAGCATTAGCAGGTGGATTCTTTACTGCTGAGCCACCAAGGAAGCCTGTCACACCCCTACTATAATTTTAAAGTTATATATTCTATACCTATTATTTAAGTAGTTACACCTCAACTTTAATCATGTGTATTTTTGTAGAAAGTCCAAAATGTTGAGTTTCTATTTTTCTGCAACTCAACACAAAAACATTACAACAATTTTAATTCCCCATTTTGTCTCATATTATATTATGATAAATAAATCCCAGGTCTCATAGTATTTCAATCCCCATTATTTACATGCCTGGGCTTTTCCAATGACTCAGTTGGTAAAGAATCCACCTGCAATGCAGGAGACGCAAGATATGCAAGTTCGACCCCTAGGTTGGAAAGATCCCCTGTAGGAGGAAATGGCAACCCACTCCAGTATTCTTGCCTGGGAAATCCATGGACAGAGGAGTCTGGCTGGCTGCAATCCATGGGGTCACAAAGAGGTGGACACAACTGAGCACAGCACAGGTACAAGTTGTGTGTGCATGCTTAGCTTCTCAGTCGTGTCCTATTCTTTGCGACCCCATGGACTGTAGCCAGCCAGGCTCCTTTATTTATGGGGATTCTCCAGGCAAGAATACTGGAGTGGGTTGCCACGCCCTCCTCCAGGGGATCTTCCTAACCCAGGGATCGAACCCAGGTCTCCAGCATCGCAGGAGGATTCCTTACCAACTGAGCCACCAGGAAAGCCTATGAATGCTGGAGTAGGTAGCCTATCCCTTCTCCAGGGGATCCTCCCCATCCAGGAACTGCACTGGGGTCTCATGTATGGCAGGTGGATTCTTTACCAGCTGAGTTACCGGGGAAGCCTGTATTATTACTATTTTAAAACAATGCTTTGTTCAGATTTTTTGCTACATTACTACCAATTTCTTGGCTGATCATTGCTTCTCAGATAATGCTTTTTTCTGGATTTGGTTTGTTTTGTCATGATGTAAACCCTTTAGTAGTTTCCCCAGCCAGAGTTCATGCATGGTTTACTGTCAGTCTTTGTATGAGTCAGGGATATTCAAGGGAGCAACCTTGAGCCAAAGCTTGACATAAGAGATGTAAACGCTACATCAATGGTTCAAGATGGAACACATATATAAGTTGACATCATAATTACTTCAGATTGGAAATTTAGGGTGGATCCCCTGGAGGAGGAAATGGCAACTCACTCCAGTATTCTTGCCTGGGAAACCTCATGGACAGGAAACTGGCGAGGCTTGCAAAGAGTAGTACATGACTGAACACACGCACGCACGGAAATTGAAGGTAATCTTTTCGAATCTTTCAGAATCATCTCAATAGCATTCATGTAACTTTCCCTTTCGATACTTCCAGAGGGATCATATCCATGGAACCAGACAACCAAACCAGCTCCTCTGAGTTTATCCTCCTGGGACTTTCAGAAAAGTAGATGGTGACTGCAGCCATGAAATTAAAAGATGCTTGCTCCTCAAAAGAAATGCTATGACCAACCTAGACAGCATATTAAAAAGCAGAGACATTACTTTGCCAACAAAAGTCCATCTAGTCAAAGCTATTGTTTTTCCAGTAGTCATGTATGGATGTGAAAGTTAGCCTGTAAAGAAAGCTGAACATCGAAGAATTGATGCTTTTGAACAGTGGTGTTGGAGAAGATTCTTGAGAGTCCCTTGCACTGCAAGAAGATCCAACCAGTCCATCTAAAGGAAATCAGTCCTGACTATTCACTGGAGGGACTAATGCTGAAACTGAAACTCTAACACTTTGGCCACTTGATTAGAAGAACTAACTCACTGGAAAAGACCCTGATGCTGGAAAAGATTGAAGGTGGGAGGAGACAGGGACAACAGAGGATGAGATGGTTGGATGGCATCACCAACTCAATGGATATGAGTTTGAGTAAGCTCCAGGAGTTGGTGATGGACAGGGAAGCCTGGTGTGCTGCAGTCCATGGGGTCTCAAAGAGTCAGACACAACTGAGCAACTGAACTGACTGAAGAAACTGGGAATAAAATTATTTAATCTGCCAGAATAATTGTCCTAGCATTCATGTAACTTTCCTTTTACAATACTTCCAGAGGAATCATATCCATGGAACCAGACAACCAAACCAGCTCCTCTGAGTTTATCCTCCTGGGACTTTCAGAAAAGCCAGAACAGGAGACTCTCCTCTTTGCCCTGTTTCTCTGCATGTATGTGGTCACAGTAGTGGGGAACCTGTTGATCATCCTGGCCATCAGCACCGACTCCCACCTCCACACCCCCATGTACTTCTTCTTGGCCAATCTTTCCTTGGTTGATTTCTGCCTGGCCACCGACACTGTCCCCAAGATGCTGGTGAGCATCCAAATCAAGAGCAAGTCCATCTCTTATTCCTGCTGCCTGACACAAATGTACTTCTTCCATTTCTTTGGCATCATGGACAGTGTCTTAATAGCCGTGATGGCTTATGATAGGTTCGTGGCTGTATGTCACCCCTTACACTATACCACTATCATGAGCCCACGCCTCTGTGGCCTGCTGGTTGGAGGCCCGTGGGTGTTTTCCGGCTTCATCTCCCTCACCCACGTCCTCCTGATGGCCCGTCTGGTTTTTTGTGGCAATAATGAGTTGCCTCACTACTTCTGTGACCTCACCCCGCTCCTCAGACTTTCGTGCACTGACACCTCTATGAACAAGATCTTTGTGCTCATTGTGGCAGGGATGGTCATAGCCACGCCTTTCATCTGCATTCTGGCCTCCTATGCTCGCATCATTGTGGCCATCGTGAAGGTGCCCTCTGCAGAAGGCAGGAGAAAAACCTTTTCCACCCACAGCTCCCACCTCTCTGTGGTTGCCCTCCTTTATATGACCACCATTGGGGTCTGTGTCCATCTGTCCACACAGCCATGAAGGAGAAAGCCTCTGCTGAGATGTACACTGCTGTCACCCCCATGCTGAACCCCGTTATCTACAGCTTGAGGAACAGAGACCTGAAGAGGGCCCTAAGGAATCTCATGAGAAAAAAAATCATCTCATCTTCATGACCACAAGGTCATCTGGGAGCTTCCTAGAGGCAAGACCTCAAAATCTAGGGACCTGGACAAGTGTGTGGAATTACAAGAGCTGGAAGTGCAACCATTCTGAATTTTGAATTGCAGAAGTTTAAAAGGGATAATCAGAAGGGTCCTATAACTATTTTCTCAAATGTGTGTGTGTGTGTGCGCACGTGCACATTCGCACGCACTCAGTGGCATCTGACTCTTTGTGACACCATGGACTGTAGCCCACCAGGCTCCTCCCTCTGTGGGATTTTTCTGGCAAGAATACTGGAGTGGGTTGCCAATTCCTTCTCCAGGGGCTCTTCCCCACCCAGAGATCAAACCTGAGTCCCCTGCATCTCCTGCATTGTAGGCAGATTCTTAACCACTTAACCACCAGGGAAGCCCATTTTCTCCAATACTGGGACCAAAAAGGGTGTTTTTTAGGTAAACCTCATGCTATCACCCAGAAGATCAGCCTAACCCTACCAGCTTGGGTTTACCCTGGTTTTGAAACCATCGAACACTTAACAAATATTTATTAAGTACATATTCAGGGCTGGATGTAGATGCTGCTTGTGGAAATATAAACAGGAGAGATAAGATCCCAATAGTCTGGAGTTTACAGCTAAGTGTGGGAGAAGATATTGTACACTTAGTTGTAGTAGAATGGAATATAAACATGAGAGGAAGGATAGAATCCAATAGGAACACACACAGAGTCTGAGGGAGATTTAGGGGAAGTCTTTCAGGAGAGGTGATCCAAAAACCCAAAGGATGAGAATATGTTGATCAGGCAAAATGAGGAGAAAGAACATCTCAGAAAGACAAAACAATCTGTGGAAAGGTAAGGAAGCAAGAGAAAGAGTGAAGCATGCATTTGTGAAGTTAAAAGTCCAGTTACGCTGAATGATGTGGGAGGTGCCAGATACTGAGGGCTTTAGGACTAACCTAAGAGGGTGGACTTTCTCCAAAGAACCAGCCAGTTAACTTGACTTCCAAGGACTAAAGTCAAGGTGCATGGGAATGAGTTGTACAGCCCCCTTCCTCCCACTCTTATCCTGTCTTCATGGGGAGCATGAAGGCTTGTGCTGGATAAAAGTTGTGCAAGACACAGGGAGAAAGAGATTCAGACCATGCCCTAAGGAAATGAGGAAATACTACTTTTTGGTGTATATCTCATAGACAAAGAGCAAAATACCAGTCAATTGAATCATAAATCTCTAAACAAGAGGGAAGCTTTGGCGTGCCTCAATTGCCATATATGCCTGTGGAATGTATCTAAGTGGTAACACTGCTTATACCAGAAATGTGCTGTGCTGTGCTTAATTGCTCAGTCCCTTCTGACTCTTTATAACCCCGTGGACTGTAACCCACCAGGTTCTTCTGTCCAGGCAAGGGGATTCTCCAGGCAGAAATACGAATGGGTTGCCATGCACTGCTCCAGGGGATCTTCCCAACCCAGGGACTGAACCCAGGTCTCCCGCATTGCAGGAGGATTCTTCACCAGCTGAGTTACCAGAGAAGCCCAAACCAGAAATGAGAGCTACTCATTATGAGTTTATGTTGTGCCAAACACTATGCTTTGCTTCTTTTCTGTGTCTCATCTAGTCATTCTAAAGCTCCTATGAAAGCAGTAAGTCTCATTTTATTAGAGAGTAATCCTATTATGTTCCCTTAGAGTGGAAGTGAGAAATAGATTTAAGGGCCTAGATCTGATAGATAGAGTGCCTGTGAACTATGGAACGAGGTTCGTGAAATTGTACAGGAGACAGGGATCAAGACCATCCCATGGAAAAGAAATGCAAATAAGCAAAATGGCTATCTGGGGAGGTCTTACAAATAGCTGTGAAAAGAAGAGAGGCGAAAAGCAAAGGAGAAAAGGAAAGATATAAGCATCTGAATGCAGAGTTCCAAAGAATAGCAAGAAGAGATAAGAAAGCCTTCTTCAGCAATCAATGCAAAGAAATAGAGGAAAAGAACAGAATGGGAAAGACTAGAGATCTCTTCAAGAAAATTAGAGATACCAAGGGAACATTTCATGCAAAGATGGGCTC
>SJYX01015306.1:87375-148520 GCA_006410675.1 Oreotragus oreotragus | reverse complement strand
AAAAAAAAAAAAAAGAATATAAAAAAATAAAAAACTTTTTTAAAAGGGAAAAATGATCACAATATGGGGACTCATAGAATCTTTATGAATATTTCTCTCTCTGATACAGATAGATACAACTTGAGGTAAAGCACTGATTTAACCACCCTTTTCTCTATGGAAGGAGATGTTCCATCAGCCAATAAAAACCTAAGATTTCCAGAATATTTTCTGCTTGTTTCATGTTAATAAATAAAAATCAGAGTTCTGGGAGAAATTTGTCTTGTTCATCATTCTGATATCAACTTCCATTATTTGTTGACCCCAATCCATTCATTTAACAAACATTTACAAAATATCTATTCCATGATGGCTATTTTTCTTAGCAGTGGGCACAAAGCATTTAAACAAGAGAAATTAAAGGATTTTCCCATGTCTACAAAAAGATAGCATGAGAGCTTATCAACTCTTTTCTCCTAATTGTTGTTGACCCCAATCCATTCATTTAACAAACATTTACAAAATATCTATTCCATGATGGCTATTTTTCTTAGCAGTGGGCACAAAGCATTTAAACAAGAGAAATTAAAGGATTTTCCCATGTCTACAAAAAGATAGCATGAGAGCTTATCAACTCTTTTCTCCTAATTGTAGAGCAATGACTTTTAGAGGCCAGAAATTTTAAAATGGTACTCTTCCCTTCAATTATCATGAATGTATACATGGGATAAAATTCCAAGCTCTGAACATTAAAAACAAAACACAGTTTACTGCTGTTTTGTGGGTTTTTTTAATAAAATTAAACAAAACAACCATTACTAGCCCAAACAAGCTTCACAGGTGGCACTAGTGGTAAAGAATCTGCCTGCCAATGCAGGAGAAGAGAGACTTGGATTTGATCCCTGGGACAGAAAGATCCCCTGGAGTAGGAAATGGCAACCCACTCCAGTATTCTTACCTGCAAAATTCCATGGTCAGAGGAGGCTGGTGGGCTGTAGTACATGGGTCACAAAAAGTCAGACTTGACTGAGCACACACACACAGCAGCAGCAGCAGCAGTAGGGGGAATAACAATTAAAAAAATAAATTAATTAACCAAATACTGATAGTGAGAAGGACATGAAAGCCATAATGCAAGGACAGTGTGCTAGATGAAGGAAGTTAAATATGCAGTTAGAAACAAGTTTGGATTAGGAGTTGTCTGTGTCTTTTTTTTTTTTTTTTTTTTTTAGATTTTTTTTGATGTGGACCATTTTTGAAGTCTTTATTGAATTTGTTTCAATATTGCTTCTGCACATTTTTATTTTTTGGCTGCAAGGCATGTGGGATCTTAGCTCCTGGACAAGAGATCAAACCCATATACCCTGCATTGGAAGGCAGATTCTTAACCACTGGGCCACCAGGGAAGTCCCTCTATGTGCTTCTCATTTAAGTTTTTCTTTCCTTTCTCAATCTTGGATAAATTCTGCAAGTGCTTTAAGTACACCATGTAGTTCAGCTAAAACAATACACATTTATTGTTTCATAATTTCTGTGGACCAAGTATTCAAGTATGACTTTGCTTTAAGCTCTCTTATAGACTGCAATCAAGGTGTCATGAGTGGGATTGTTGTTCTTTTTTTCTTTTTTCTTGTAAATTAATTCATTTATTTTAATTGGAGGCCAATTACTTTACAATATTGTAGTGGTTTTTGCCATACATTCACATGAATCAGCCATGAGTGTACATGTGTCCTCCATCCTGACCACCCCCCCACCATCCTTAATTTGTTCAGTCACTAAGTCATGTCCAACTCTTTGGACCCCATAGACTGCAGCATTCCAGGCTTCCCTGTCCTTCACTATCTCCCTAAGTTTGCTGAAACTCTTGTCCCCTGAGACAGTGATGCCATCCAATCATCTCACTTTCTGTTGCCCCCGTCTCCTCCTGCCCTCAATCTTTCTCAGTATCAGGATCTTTTCCAATGAGTTGGGTCTTCACATCAGGTGGCTAAAGTATTGGACCTTCAGCTTCAGCATCAATCCTGCCATACTCAATGATGAAAGACCAAAAGCTTTTCCTCTAATGTAAAGATAAAAACAAAAATGCCTGATTTTACTACTTCTTTCAATATAGTACTAGAACTCTTACAAAGAGCAATTAGACAAGACGAAGAAATGAAAGGCATCCAAATTAGGGAAGAAAAAGTAAAATGATGTTTGTTCACAGATGACATAATCTTATAGGTGAAAAACCCTGAAGATGCCACACAAAGAAAACCTATTAGAACTTACAAATTCAGCAAAGCTATACAGTTCATGGGCTTCCCTGGTAGCTCAGATGGTAAAGCGTCTGCCTACAAGGCGGGAGACCCGGGTTCGATCCCTGGGTTGGGAAGATCCCCTGGAGAAGGAAATGGCACCCCACTCCAGGACTCTTGCCTGGAAAATCCCATGGACTGAGGAGCCTGGTAGGCTACAGTCCATGGGGTCGCAAAGAGTCGGACACAACTGAGCGACTTCAATTTACTTCACTTCATACAGTTCATGAAGGATATAAGAGCAGTATTCAAAAATCAGTTCCATTTCTATATTCTAACAATAGATTGACCCTGGTGTCAACCTAAATGTCCTTCAACAGAGGACTAAAGAAGTTGTGGTATATATACAATGATATACAATGGAATTTTACTCAGTCATAAAAAAGAATGAAATAATGTCATTTGCAGCAACATGGATAGATGTAGAGATTGCAGTCCCTAGTGAAGTAAGTCAGACAGAGAAAGACAAATATCATATNCCTGGTGTCAACCTAAATGTCCTTCAACAGAGGACTAAAGAAGTTGTGGTATATATACAATGATATACAATGGAATTTTACTCAGTCATAAAAAAGAATGAAATAATGCCATTTGCAGCAACATGGATAGATGTAGAGATTGCAGTCCCTAGTGAAGTAAGTCAGACAAAGAAAGACAAATATCATATGATATGGCTTATATGTGGAATCTTGAAAATAAAAAAAGGTACAAATCAACTTATTCATAAAACAGAAATAAAGTTACAGATATAAACAACAAACTTATGGTTACCAGGGCATAAGTGGCAGGGAATAAACTGGAAGATTTGGATTGATATATATATACACTACTATATATAAAATAGACAGCTAATAAGGACCTATTACACAGGGAACTCTACTTTGTAAGGACCTTCATGGTAAAAGAATGAATAAAGGAGTGGATATATGCATACATATAAGATTCACTTTGCTGTATACCTGAAACTTACATGACATTGTAAATCAACTATACTCCAATAAAAATTTTTAACAAAATTTAAAGCTTCTGAATGTCAAAGGGCCCTATGAACAAAATAATTCTACTTTGTAAGGACCTTCATGGTAAAAGAATGAATAAAGGAGTGGATATATGCATACATATAAGATTCACTTTGCTGTATACCTGAAACTTACATGACATTGTAAATCAACTATACTCCAATAAAAATTTTTAACAAAATTTAAAGCTTCTGAATGTCAAAGGGCCCTATGAACAAAATAAAAAGACAGCTCATGGAATAGGAGAAGACATTTGTAAACCATAGATCTACTAAGGAATTAATATCTAGAACATATAAAGAGTTCCTACATGTCAACAACAATAAGCTAAACAACTCAATTAAAGATGGAGCAAGGACTTAAATAGACTTTTCTCCAAAGAGAATGTACAAATAACCAGTAAGCACATGAAAAGGCATTCCACATGAAATGCAAATCAACCCCAATGAAATTTTACATGCATTAGGATGGCTGTTATAAAAATAGACAAAAACAACCAAGCAGAACACACAAAGAAAAAAAAATAACTTCTATTGGCGGAAATGTAAAATTTCCAGTGCTATGAAAAATAGTTGTGCAGCAGGAAACCCTTGGCATTCCTCAGTTTGGAGCTATATAAATCCTAAATCTGTTTATCTTCACATGACCCTTCTCTGTGTCTGTGTGCCTCAAACCTACCCCTGCTTCCTCATATAAAGTGAAGTCGTTCACTCATGTCCGACTCTTTGCGACCCATGGACTGTAGCCCACCAAGCTCCTCCATCCATGGGATTCTCCAGGCAAGAATACTGCAGTGGGTTGCCATTTCCTTCTCCAGGGGATCTTCCTGACCCAGGGATCGAACCCAGGTCTCCCACATTGCAGGCAGACGCTTTTTCTTTGCGACCCATGGACTGTAGCCCACCAAGCTCCTCCATCCATGGGATTCTCCAGGCAAGAATACTGCAGTGGGTTGCCATTTCCTTCTCCAGGGGATCTTCCCGACCCAGGGATCGAACCCAGGTCTCCCACATTGCAGGCAGACGCTTTAACCTCTGCACCACCAGGGAAGCCCTCCTTGTATAAAGATGATGTCAGTCATTGGATGTAGCACACACCCTGGTGGTGTGGAAGTTTAGTCGCTAAGTCATGTCTGACTCTTACGACCCCATAGACTGTAGCCCACCAGGCTCCTCTGTCCATGGGATTCTCCAGACAAGACTACTGGAGTGGGTTGCCATTTTCTTCTCCAGGGGATCTTCCAAACCCAGGAATCAAACCCAGGTGTCCTGCCTTGCAGGCAGACTCTTTACCAACTGAACTAAAAGGGAAGTCCAGCACACACCCTAATTCAGGATGAAAAGTAGACCTAACGTATAATACATAAATTCCACTTCTGAGAATACATCCAAAGGAAATGAAACCATCTCAAGGAAATTTCAGTACTTTCATGTTCATTGCAGCATTATTTGCAAGAGCCAAGGTATGAAAACAGTTCCCATAGACAAATGAAAAGACAAATGAGAAAATGCGGTGTATATGTGTCCAATAGAATATTATTTAGCCTTGTAAAGGAAGGAAATCTTACAATTTGTGACCCAAAAAATGCACCTGGAAGGCATTATGCTAAATGAAATGAGAAGAAAAAAAAAAAAAAACAGAAAAAAGGTTTTAAAGCGGGAGCCAATGGCCCTGTAGGGAGACACCCATTAGTTTCTACTGCCCAGAACCCCAGAGAACACTATGCCTATTGTTTCTAAACTTGATTCCTGATTTTCTTTCCATCCACTGAGTTCTCCCATTTCTCTCCAAAAAATTCCCTTTTCCATGTTAACAGAAAGTTTCTTTTTTGCTTGCAACCATAGAATCCTAAGGGCTAGCTCCCAAGAGGGAAATGGTAAGGAGCCAGAGAGGAATTGCCAGGAAGCATCAGAAAACAAAGAGGGTGTATAGAGCTCAGGTCCCCAGGGCTGGTGGCTCCTCGCCTAGAGTCCTGGGCATCAGATCACCAACAGTGTTCTTAAATGACTCCCCCCAAACTGTTTCTTGTGTGCTGTTTTCTTCAGTCATGTCCAACTTTTTGTGACCCTATGGACTGTAGCCTGTCAGGCTCCTTTGTCCGTGGGATTTTCCCAGTAAGAATACTGCAGTGGGTTGCCATGCCCTTCTCCAGGGGATCTTCTCCACCCAGGGATCGAACCCATGTCCCCTGCATTGCAGGCAGATTCTTTACTGCCGAGCCACTGGGGAATCCTCCCGTTTAACCACAGAAAAGCTACCCTGTCTGTATTCAGTTGTTTGCTCTCAGCTAGATTTCCATCACCCATTGTAATAATCCTTGCTACTTCGGCAGCAGCTCTAATTGGAAGCCTCCAATTAATAGAAGTGGGTAAATGAACTGAACGTTGTTTAATTAATGAAGTTTGGTTGACCGCATCTTTCAAAAAAAATATGAAGATGTTTTGAAGAGATTTTTTAATAGTTCAGAGCACAATTTGCAAGCAAGATGCTGGCTACTGAGTGTGTAATGTAGGTCACTAGATCAGAATGGCTGTGTGCTACCAGGCCAAATGGCCATCGCCTCTTCCAGACCCTTCCATTTTTAGAAGGACAGTGAGCTCATCTGCAGCCTTGAAAATACATTTCAGCATCCATGTCATCTCCCTGGAACCCTCTGCATTCCCTCTGCTAAGGCAATCACTCTTGGCCTTTCTCCAATGCACTGAAGACCTGTATTTCCCATTGGCCAGCTTTATACTTGTTTCTAGCCATCCCTCTCTCCCACTAATCTGTGAATTCCTTACCTGTGGGGGTTTTGCCTTCAGTGATTTCCCCACAGCGCTCATTATGATGTCTAAACTGTAATAACTAGTAAACTCGGCTAACATTCTTTAAAGGGATTTGCTCTCCTCTCTTTGGCGAGTTTCCTGCACTAGAATTTTACATCAGCGTTTTGCTAACAATGAGATTTGTGAAGCTAAATATTTATTGTGGGCTCATGACTTTACTGCAACCTTAGTCTGCATTTTTTTTTAACTGTAAGTCTTTTTCTTTTTAAAAACCACTGCTATCAGTTTTGTTTTGTTTTTTAATCCATCTCACTCCAGGGCAGTAGAGCCAATCAATACATAAAGTAAAAAGAATGGAAAATGGATGAAAGCTATTCCTTTTTCTGGAGGCTCCCTTTGGGCCCTACCTTCAAAACTCTTCCACATCTTCCATCACTTGCTAGAAGGAGTACAACAAATTCTTTGCAATAATCACATATTTAATCTCCTTGACCCTGAATTAAAGATGCTGTGCTATTTCTCGCCATGCATTCCTGTGTTTCCTCGTGCTGTGTTTCTCCTGTTCCCTGTACTGCTGCTGTATCACACAAGATAATGTACTGGATAGACTTTGCCATGGAAACAGGCCTCTCCTTTGGGGTTTTCCACATACCATGGCCACAGGGATTGAGACTGTTCCACTCTTGGGGCTCAGTATTAAAGGTTTTTCTGCTTTTGACATTTTTGTTAAAATTTATAGGAGGGGAAACAGCTCTAAAAAAGGTTTACTATTACAGGAAATGGACATCTTTATTCCTTCTAGTACTTATTGGCAATTTAAGGTGCGGTCTCTCCCATTTGGGCTGACAGAATGGCCCACATTTTGCATTCAGCCACCTCAGTCCTACATGTACCTATCTACTACCAATGCCAAAAGGAAGTTACTAAACGTAATTTTGCAGGTGCTGCTTTAGCCAGTGAGAATCTTATTGCTGGCCCGGGGAACATTTCCGAATGTTCATCACTGCAAGTCAGCACTGTTAAAATTAGAATCTCACTTCAGTAAATGCTCACGTAAAGTGCATCCATGATGCAGGATAATGAATTTCAGAGGCCCCTAACTAGGTCCCAATTCCAATTAACCTGCGGCACAGAGATCTGCATAGGAAATGTCAACAGGAAGATGAAGCGGGTGGATTTGGGCAGGAAAAATGATGATAAATCAGCCCAGTGGAACCCATCCATCAGTGCCTGTTTCAGTGGCATGAAGGAATTGTTCTTGCAAACAAGTGTTTGTCACTCCCCTCTCAAATATTCTGCAAACATAATATACTGTTTCCCAGACACAGGTTGACTGAATAAGTCACTATAGAGTAAAAGCAAATATCTCCCCAGTCATTAATCTGTAGCTCCTGAGAATGTGTTTGTGATGCTCATGCTAACTGAGATCAAAGATCATGGCCAAACCTACTGCTAGTCTATTAGCAGGCTGTGTTACTACCCACCACTTTAGAGTCTGTGGTTGTGCTACAGAGAGAGTAGCACTCAAAAACTGTTTTTAACTGAGCAATATGAACTAGAGACAAAGGGAATGGAGACACCAAAATGCCACTGAGACCCCATTTCTCCACTGGACCACAGATGGTTTGCTTCCTGCTTGGTGCCCCAGACCTCAACTGGGCCAAGCTGAGGGATACTGCAGTGGACAAGAGAGCCAGTATTCCTGCCCTCTTGAAATTACCTTCTAGAGGAGGAAGCCAGAAAATAAATAATTTAGCAGGTGAATTTGCAGCAACATGGATGGACCTAAAGATTATCATCTAAGTGAAGTAAGTCAGAAAGAGAAAGACAGATACGGTATGATGCTGCTTTATGTGGAACCTAAGATACGACACAAATGAACTTACCTGTGAAACAGAGACAGACTCAGACGCAGAGAACAGACTTCTGGTTGCCAAGCAGGAGGGATGTGGAGGGAGGAAGAACTGGAAGTTTGGAATCAGCAGATTTGAACTGTCATATGCAGGATGGATAAACAGGGTCCTACTGTATGCCCAGGGAATAGTATTCAGTATCTATAATAAACCATAATGGAAAAGAATATGAAAAGGAATATATATATATATATGGCTTCCCAGGTGGTGCAGTGGTAAAGAATCTGCCTGCAGTGCAGGAGACCCAGGTTCCATCCCTGTGTTGGGAATATCCTCTGGAGAAGGGACTGGATACCCACTCCAGTATTCCTGCCTGGAGAATCCCATGGACAGAGAAACCTGACAGGCTATAGTCCATGGGGTCACAAAGAATCAGATACTACTGAGCAACTAACGTGCGTGTGTGTGTGTGTGTGTGTGTGTGTATTTATAACTGAATCACTATGCCGTACAGCAGAAACTAACACAACACTGTAAATCAACTATAAACTGAGAGTGTTATTCGCTTTGTCATATCGACTCTTTGCTACCCCCTGGACTGTGGTCCATCAGGCTCCTCTGTTCATGGAATTCTCCAGGCAAGAATACCCTTCACCAGGGGATCTTCCCAACCCAGGGATCGAACCTGGGTTTCCTGCATTGCAAGCAGATTCTTTACCATCTGAGCTACAGGGATGCTATATCAACTATACTTCAACATATCAACTATACTTCAATGAAATAAATTTTTTAATGTTAAAAAAAATTTTTAATAAATTAGCAGGTTGAGAAGTACAATGGAAACACATGAAACAGAGAAGAGAGAAAGGGAATGCTGGAGGACAGGGAGCCTCCATTTGAAATGAGGTGGGAAGGCCTCCTTGGAAAAAGTAACATTTGAGCAAAGATTCGAAGGAAGGGAGATTTGAAGACATGAGGGCTTTTGGATATCTGGGGTGAAAGGCATTCCAGGGAGGAAGAGCAAGGTCAAGACCCTGAAGTGTAGCTGGAGAAACTTGAGCAAGGACAGGTGGGGTCAGAGAAGAAGGGTGAGTGGCGTCCCTCATACACCTGGAGGCTCTCTGTGAGGGCTTTGACTTCTGGTCTGAGATAGGCAGCCATCTGGAAGGTTTCCACAAAAGATAGGCATGTTCTGACAGCACTCTGTACAGGGTCGCCCTGCCTACTCTGCTGATATCCGGCTAAATGGGGCAGGAGGAGGAGACAGAGAGACCAATAAATAATTCAGAGATTATTGCACTTAGGCAGAAAGTGATGGGCCCAGTAGTAGCAGTAAGGGCCTCAGGAAAAAGTCAAATTCTAGATGTACACACACACACACACACCTGATAAATATTCAGAGTGTTTCAAGTCAGCAAAAATGTTAGAGCATTTATTTATGTCAGCTCTTGACAGGAAAGAAATCTGTCACTAGTTGTATTTATGAGCTTCTCAACATTGTGAAACTGAGGAGTTTTCAAAGGCTTTGAAGCTATGACTCTTTGCCTTAAATAAATTTGCATCATGTGAAAGATCATAGGGATAAGGGAACCCCCAAAGTGAAATTTATATTCTCATAATTTTTACTGTGAAAATTATATATGGGGAACTGCCTTCATTTCCCATAATGTTTCAGTTCAGTTCAGTCGCTCAGTCAGGTCCGACTCTTTGTGACCCCATGAATTGCAGCACGCCAGGCCTCCCTGTCCATCACCAACTCCCAGAGTTTACCCAAAGTCATGTCCATCAAGTCGGTGATGCCATCCAGCCATCTCATCCTCTGTTGTCCCCTTCTCCTCCTGCCCCCAACCCCTCCCAGCCCATAATGTTTAAGAAAGTGCAATTAGTAAAACAGACAGCCAGCAGGGGTTCGATGTGTGACGCAGGGAACCGACAGCCAGTGCCCTGTGACCACCTGGAGGGGTGGGATGGGGAGGGAGGGGGGTTCAAGAGGGAGAGGACATAAGTATACCTAATGCCAATTCATGCTGAGACATGGTAAAAAACCATCACAATGTTGTAATATCCTCTAACTGAAAAACAAAAAGAAGGCGCAATTAAAGCACTGTTATTGCTCACTCAGCCACTTCAGTGGACGAAAGTTGAACAAAAACGCTAGGCTTTTCAGCAGAACCTCATCACCTGTGGGGAAGCTGCTGCAGCAGCATCACTCCTTCTAGGTAATCTGCTTTCTTCAGTTTCATCCCTGGCCCCCACCTTTGGGCAGTGCATTCGCCTGGTTTGGGCCATCTGAACCACACTCTGCTGTCCGTGTGCCCTGACCCTTTGGGCACCCGTCCTTGCCTTTGCATATCTATGGCTTCATCTAGAGCATCCAGTTCTCCTCCACCACCAGCCTCCAAAACTCAGCCCAGCAAAACCCCCCACCCCCCCCNGCATTCGCCTGGTTTGGGCCATCTGAACCACACTCTGCTGTCCGTGTGCCCTGACCCTTTGGGCACCCGTCCTTGCCTTTGCATATCTATGGCTTCATCTAGAGCATCCAGTTCTCCTCCACCACCAGCCTCCAAAACTCAGCCCAGCAAAACCCCCCACCCCCGCCACCGCCTCCTGACAGGCTAGGTGTTCATCCTGTCCCTTCATTTCTCCCACCACCCACCCCCACACTGAGTACTCCTCAGCGTTAATGGATTTCTGTATCTGTCTTTCCCTCTAGACTGTGAATCCCCTGAGGGCAGGGGCTCTGTTTGTAGTCCCATTGCTAAAATAACATCGCCCAGCGCCAGTGTGTCGAATTGATGTTTGTTTGAAAGAGTCCTATTGTCATTTATTAGATAGTTGCATTTGCAGAACCAACTAAGATTCCTTCCTGTGGTGATGACAACTGTTTATTGCGAGTTTGCAGCATCCCTGGTACTGAGCGAGGCACATGTGATCTCACTGAAGCCTCCAGTGACCCTATGAGGAAGCATTTTTATCCCACTGCAACTAAGGTCCAGAAGGGCAAGGGATTAATGTATGTATCTTTCCTTTTAGTGATATATATCTTTATATAGGCTTCCCTGGTGGCTCAGCAGTAAAGCATCTGAGTGCAGTGCAGGGGACATGGGTTCAATCCCTGTTTGGGGAAGATCCCTTAGAGAAGGAAATGGTAATCCACTCCAGAGTCCTTGCCTGAAAAATCCAATGGACTGAGGAGCCTGGCGGGCTATGGTTCTCAGGGAAGCAAGGGTTGGACATGACTCAGCAACTAAACCACCACCATTTTATGCAACCTTAGAAGTGATAATTTAGGGACTCTCGGGATACTATTTCTCTTTGACATGTAGATAAATGTGCTGGCAATCTACAGATTGTTGGGTAAAAACCTGCCATAATCTGGCCTATGATAACGTGAAGTCAGGTGACACGGTGGTTGACTGCCTCCCATGCTCTGCTAGTTCCTCTTCTCAGTGGGAAGGCTACACTCCTGTCCTAAGGGCATCACAGTGGAATTAGAGCATGATTGCCTGGCAGCTCCTTCAGCTCAGTGTACTGCCCTTTGTACAGGCCTACTACCTTCTACGAGGTTTGTGACAGCACAGACTGACTAAAATCTATTAATTGTCTTTAATCTCCTAATTCACATTCCCTATTTTACATAATTGATTCTCTTATCCCAGTTATCATATTATAATAGGGT
Source organism: Oreotragus oreotragus (assembly GCA_006410675.1). NCBI lineage: Eukaryota > Metazoa > Chordata > Mammalia > Artiodactyla > Bovidae > Oreotragus > Oreotragus oreotragus. The sequence goes on along the minus strand of SJYX01015306.1, from coordinate 136,919 downwards.
GTTTCTGTACTCAGTTACTTGGAAGAGCTATGAATTTGCGTTGCGTGCATGCGTGCTATGTCACTTCAGTCATGTCCAGCTCTTTGTGACCCTATGGACTGTAGTCCGCCAGGCTTCTCTGTCCATGGGATTCTTCAGGCAAAGTACTGGAGTGGGTTGCCATGCTCTCCTCCAGGGGAATTTTCCTGACCCAGGGATCAAACCCCATCTCTTAGGTCTCCTGCATTGGCAGACAGGTTCTTTACCTCTAGCGCCACCTGGGAAGCCCCATGAACTTGCAGTTCAGTTCAGTTCAGTTCAGTTCAGTCTCAGTAGTCAATTCATATCAATTCTATAAAGAGTAAGAAGGTATACCTTTTTATATACCATTATATAATATACCAGATAGGCAATCTCCTAATTCCAGACATTTTTGTAAGTTTTATTTTAGTGCAGGCAAATAAAAGCTATTTAGCAGCAATTGGTTGAAAGGACAAAACATCTGTATTTGTTCATCATAAGATCTTTAGATGTCTTCTTGACATGCTATGGTAATGCATTCGATTTCCCTTGGGTGAAATATGAAATTCAGGTACGGAGGACCAGAAAAGGATCCTTCGATGTTTATTAAATAGGAATAAAGTATCACATCTGACAGCAAAACCAGAGAGAAATCAGAAGGCGAGGACTTTACTTGGTTATCTTAATCGCTTCATAGGTTTATCTACCCAGGCTGCTTAGGAGGCATTGGCGTCTACAGATGCACACAAGCTTGGTGCACATTCCAATCTGAAAATCCTCCCAATGAGTAGGTAGTCGCAGAGTGGGGTGCAAAGCTCCTTACCAGAAATAGATGTGGGAGAGGATACTGAGAACTATATCGACTAGCGCCTTAGGGTGGTGTGGTGCAAAGAGCGCCGAATTTAGAGTCAGAATAACAGATGGAAGTAGAAGCCGGAGAGGTTTCCCACTACTGAGCTCTGACTCTGTGCTTGGCCCACGATCTCCATCACCTCTTTTCACCTTCATAGCAACTCCGGGAATCCATATCAGGAGCCCCTTATTAGTCATGAGGAACGAGACCTTGAGTCGTTTGCCTAAGGTTACAAACTAGTGTGACAGAGAGAAGGTTTGAGACCAAAACTATCAGGCTGCAGCCCCATTTCTTTCTTTCTATGGCACTTTACTGCCAGGGGCCTGGCTCTGTCATCATTGTTCATTGTTTACTATTATTATTATTCATGTGCTTATGTGTGTATTTATATTTTACGTTTGTATTTTTACACATTTGTTTACACACTTTTTTTTTTTCGCTCTTCCCTGGTGGTTCAGTTGGTGAAGTATCTGCCTGTAGTACAGGAGACCATGATTCGATCCCTGGGTCAGGAAGATTTCCTAGAGAAGGGAAGGCAACCCACTCCAGTATTCTTGCCTGGAGCATTCCACAGACAGAGGCCTGGCAGGCTACTGTCCATGGGATCCCAAAGAATCAGACAGGACTGAATGACTAACACTTCCACACCTTACATACATTTCTAGTATATGTACGCATTTGTTTACATAAATATATAGTATATTTATGTTTATATATACATAGGTATACTTATTGTATCTATTTGTATAAATTTATAATGTGACATATAGCAGATACCATGCAGTCCAGAATGTGTATTATATTTATACCACATATAACTGAATATAGTATTTATATACACATAAATGTATTTACATAGGTAGTTGCCAAAATACATGAGACTTGAAGGTTTTATTCACTTTATTTTGGATTTTTCTAATAAAAAGCTATTTTGTTGTTGGAATGTTTATAAAGAAATCCCTTAGGTTAAGAAATGAATATTAAATAATAAAATTTTTTCTCTAAAGCCAAATCTGTCCTTTCTAATACATACCTCAAGAGAGGACAGAGTTGTTTTATGTGACATTTTAACCTGAATGGGATTACTGATAGTAAAAATTTCAAATAATCAAGAGCTCATTTATCTTGTTTCATTTGCTGTCTTTAAGTCATTATCTTTCTAACCTAATTTCTAATGAAAAATTCTTTTCAAAAATGTTTTCCACTATGTAAGATATGCATGTGGAAAAAGAGCCTACGATGTGGCGGCAGGGGGGAATGGAAAATGCAGATAATCAAACAAAAATTACCTATGATTTTACTACCCAGAGAGGACCATTGCTAATATTAGAGTGTATAAAGTCCAGGTTATTTAAAGAGTCTAATTTTTAAATGCTATTTTCACTTATTTATGCATTCAACAAATAATTACTGAGTACAATAATTAGTAAATGCTATTGTTTAGGAAAACTTAAAAGTCAAAGTTTCTCTTTATCATCAAAACTCTCATGAAACAGTAAACAACTTTTTTCTTTTTTATTAATTTTTATTGGAGCATAGTTGCTTTATAATGTGTTAGTTTCTGCTGTACAGCAAAGTTTATCAGGTATATGTATGCATATATCCCCTCCTTTTTGGATTTCCTTCCCATTTAGGTCATCACAAAGCAGAGTAGAGTTCCTTGAGGTATACAGTAGGTTCTCATTAGTAATATGTTTTATACATACTGGTGTATATATGTCAATCCGAACAGCTTCTAATGCTTGCAGAATTAACCCCATTCCACTCTGACTGCTTTGGGCTAATTAGCTTGAGGTCTCTGTGCTGATGTGCAGATGAACAGTTTTCATCAGGGATATCAGAAATGTGCCTTAGAACACCATAAAATTTGTTCTCTGCAGATAAAGCAGGCTATGCTCTACCACCTTGTGACCTGGGCAGTGAAAGACGACTTAAGAGGCACACAGAACAGTTATTCTCATCCTGAGGCATGCAAGAGTCTGGGCAACATCTGCCCCTTCTGCCCTCCCCTCAACACACTTTTATGGGCCTGGATGTGCTCTAGAGGCTGGCAGATCTGGGAGCACATTCCGGCTGTGCTTACTAGCTGTGAGCTCTTGGATAAATGACATAATCTCTCTGTGCCTCAATTTTGCCATCCATAAAATGGGAATAAACTCTACAGGATATTGTCATATTAAAATGCCTTCACCTTCCTATTCTGTTCCCTTTTCTCACACTATGAGGAGAAATAATATTGCATCAGTTCAGTTCAGTCACTTAATCGTGTCCAACTCTTTGTGACCCCATAAATCAAGATGTAATAATACAATTGAACCAAATAAGATAGGATATTTATTTTCAGGTTACCAGGATAAGGATGTTTAGAAAGCCCCACAATCTTAGAGATAGACCAGTGAAATATGACACTCATTTATTTATTCATTCAGCCAAAATTTACTAAGCCTCTTTTTATGTGTACTGAATTGTATTGAGGCTGAGGCCATACAAAGATGGAAAAGACTTGGTCCCTACACTAAAGGCACTCTAGCTTAACGAAGGATAAGGTTTTGCAGAAATAATCATTATAGGAATTTGAAAATAACTGAGGCTATGAAAGAGAAGGTATCGGACTGGGTATGTGCAAGCATGCATCTGTGTGTATGTTTGTGTGTGTGTGTATGCGTGTGTGTGTGAAGATACTATGGGTTGCACAGGAAGGGAACCAGTATTTCTAATTGGCAAGAACAATAAATGTTTATTAAAGTCAGTGGCATTTGAACTAGACCTTAAAGGGAGCGTAGGACTCTCACATGTAGAGGAGAGAAGGACCTTTTAGGAAGAAGGCAAAAAATGAGCACAAACATAGAGATATGAAATGTTCACTGTTTTAAAGAAACGTCTCCTGATCTACCATGTATAGCCCAGTAAAGTAGTCAGGGGTCACACTGAAGCATCTGGGCTGAATAATCTCACACAGCTCTGGGGTCAAATCCTGACTCTTACTTCCTAGCAGTGTGACATAAGGAATGACTTACATGCTCTGAGCCTTGCTCTCCTTGACTATAAAATGAAGTTAAGAGTCTGATAAGATTGAAAAATAAAATAGGGAATTGAGCTGTATAAGTTGCTTGTATATTTTTGAGATTAGTTGTTTGTCAGTTGCTTCATTTGCTATTATTTTCTCCCATTCAGAGGGTTGTCTTTTCACCTTGTTTATAGTTTCCTTTGTTGTGCAGAAGCTTTTAATTTTAATTAGATCCCATTTGTTTATATTTGCTTTTATTTCCAGTATTCTGGGAGGCGGATCATTGAGGATCCTGCTGTGGTTTATGTCGGAGAGTGTTTTGCCTATGTTCTCCTCTAGGAGTTTTATAGTTTCTGGTCTTACATTTAGATCTTTAATCCATTTTGAGTTTATTTTTGTGTGTGNTATGGGGATGATCTGGAGGGAAGATGTGGGGTGGGAGGTGGGAGGGGGGTTCATGTTTGGGAGTTCGTGTAAAAAAATAAATAAATACAAAAAAAATAAAAATAAAAATAAAATAAAATAAAATAGGGTGGGAGGATGTGGAGTGGTAGGAGATGATACTGAAAAGCCATCCCAGTAGGATGCTGGCAGTGAGCAACTGGGATCATAAATCACTTTGGTAGTTGACGGGTGTGTATATCCAGGCACTGCACTGCAGACCGAGGGTGGGGCGGGGGTGGTGTGTGGTGGACGAAGATGTACCAGGGGCTGTCTCCACATCCAGGGAGCTGCCATTGTGGCCAGGAAGACAGATGTGTCCATTAAAACAGTATAAATACAGTGGGAGGGACTTCCCTGGCAGTCCAGTGTCTAAGACTTCTCCTTCCAATCCAAGGGTTGCAAGTTTGATCCCTAGCTGGGGAAACTAAGATTCCTATGTGCCTTGCAGCCAAATAACAAAATGTAAAACAGAACCAATAGTGTAACAAATTCAATAAACACTTTTTAAAAATGGTCCACATCAAACAGTCTTAAATAAAATATAAATACAGTGGGGAAAGTGCAAGAATAGAGTAGGGGTCAGAGTACCTCAAGGGTACTGAGGTGGCAGTGGGTGAGAGGAAAGGTCCCCGGAGGCTTTCTGGAGGAGGCGCTATCAGAAGTAGCAGTGAGGTTAAGGATAGTTGTCCAGGGTCACAAGGTGGAGAGGAACATGTCCAGGCAGAGAGAACTGCATGATGTGGCTGGTAGAGCCCCAGCAGCGTGAAACAGCTGACGTGCCAGGTGCTGGCTAGGCTGAGAGAAGCCTGATAGGAGGCTCCCCGGGAGGAAGAGCTCATTCTGGCAGTCTTTCCAGGCCCTTCCAAGGAGCTGACACTCCAGTCTGTTGGTCCACAGAAAGGCTTGAGAGAAGGCAATTTAGAAAGCTCCTGGTCCAAAATGAAAAGCAAGAACACCCTTGATGTGGCTGTTACAGAAGTCTAGAAACACTTGGCCCAGGGGACAGACTTAGGGATGGAGAGAAGGAAGGAGGTGAACCAGTGATCAGGAAGGTATCTCCAGGATGTGGGGACCAGTCAGACCTGGGCAGGGAGTGCGGAGGCCCAGTGCAGCTCCAGGCCTCTGGCTAGATGCTGGAATCATTAACCCAGGAAGGGAATGAAGGGGAAAGAATGGGCCTGGGTAGGGGAGTAGAGAGAGTAACTCACAGCAGGTTCACTTCTGAACATTTTTATCTTGAGACACCTGAGGGAAATAATCAGATTGGAGAAGGAATGGCTTTGGCAAGATTTCTGTCCTTATTATTTTAGCAGCTTCTTCCTTTCATTACGATTCTTGAGATGTTGTTTTGTCCTTTTATATGATAATTCATTTAGGTTATGTTTTTAAATAGCAGGGAAATTGAGTTATGTCTCTCTGGTGGAGGCATCTAGATTTATCAGTAACTCAGCTGGAAGAACAGAGTCCAGTTATACAAATACAAAAGTGCCTGATCTTTATTAATTTGTACTGAGTGTTTTATTTCAGATATTTTAAGAGAAGAGTGGATTGTTTGTGTAGCTCTGCAAGTGTGCACATAAATAGCACCTGCCATGGTGGACACACTGTGCTTTATAATAGATAAAATGTTCTGGACAAAGAACAGAGTCCCACTTAGGGAGCAGTTTACTGTCTGAAATCATGAAAGGCACCAAGCAATATAACCTCAGGGAAAAGGACAAGATGTCCTGCATTGAACAAAACTTAATGGTTTTAGTAGCCCTTTAGAGTGGAAAAAAATCTTTTAAGGAAGAGAAAGTGCTATTTTATTACCGGTACATGCTGTTCCCATGAATCATTGGAAATAAATATATGCTCTCTGCACGGCTTGACTTTGATTCATTTACATTCCCTTTTTAATGAAAATTTTTTCAATCTCCGCAGTAAAAATGATGGATATTTTGTAGTTGCATGGACTAATAGACCTAAAAATAATTTTTATTTTCTTATGACATTAGAGGGTGCTTGCACTGGTCCTTAACCACTCTATACCACCTGAATTAACTCACATTTTTCTCCCAGTTAGTTGAGGAGATGAAAAACAGGTCCCTGTACCTCATTTGGAAATAATAAGAGTGTGTCACTGAAGCATTCTAAGAAGAAAGCATTCTATTAGTTATAAAATGTTTTATCAAAGTGAACCATTAATCATGTGCTTTCCATTGCATTTTACATGTATTAACTCATATAATTATCCTCACATTTTTACAGATGAGGAAATAGTAGCCTAACGAGGTTAAATGATTTATTCAATATCTCATAGCTAGTAGGTTGCCATTCCCATGTTCATACTTTGCCTGATGCCCTTAGAGAACTCTACAACCAATCCATTTCAGTTTGCATCAGTCAAGTTAGATCGCTCACAGTGAACTGTTCTCTTCTTGTCTCTATGGAACCACCAGCCACCCAGTTACTCATGCCAAAAACCTGGGCTTCCCAGCTAACACTCTCTCAGACTTGCCCCAAATCCAGCAAGTTGGCACTTCCACAAGCCTGCCCGCCCAGCACCTCTCAAAGTCATCAGTCTCTTCGCATCCCCACTGCCAAGCCATCTACATTTCTTCCTGGACAGTAGCATCCCTTCTGGACAGTCTCCTCTCCATCTGTCCTTGCACCACCTCAGCTCCCTTTCCCCAGGGCCGTGTTTGGGGAACTCACTCGGATAGGTTGTATCTTTCCCCTGCCTGATGCCTCTCACAGACGTTCCTCCAGAGCAGGCAATCTGATGTAGATAAGAGTGAGGACTTGTGATGTCACTGACCACACTCCGGGCAGCCTTGACGTTCGTGGGAAGAGGACTGCGTATCTGCAGAATCAGAAAGCTGAGGTTTCATCCCAAGTGTGCTAGCTTCCTAGGGCTGTCATAGCAAAATGCCACACACAGGGGTGGCTTGAAACAACCAAAATGTATTCTCTCACAGTTCTAGAGGCCAGGAGTCTGAGATCAAGGCATTGGCAGGCCCATACTCCCTCTGAAGATTCTAGGGACATGTCCTTGCCTCTAATTTCTGGTGACTGTGGGGAATTCGTGATGTCCCTTACCTGGCAGTCACATTACTTCAGTCTCTGCCATTGTCATCATATGGCCACCTTCTGTGTGTGTGTGTGTGTGTGTGTGTGTGTGTGTGCATGCATACAGTCCTCTGGGTCCAAATATCTTTACTTATGAGAACATCAGTCTTCGGATTTAGGGCCCACCTTAAGCCAGTATGACTTCACCTTAACCTGAGTACATCTGCAAAGACCCCATCCCAAATAAGGTCACGTTCACAGGTACCAGGGACTAGGACTTGAGTGTGCCTTTTGTTGGAGGTGGGGGGACATAATTCAACCCACTACACCAAAGTTTGCCCCCTTGCCTTGAACTTCTTTGAACTTTGGATTTCTCCAAAGAATTACTGTGAACAGTAATTGAGATACTACACATAAAGTGTTTATCACAGTCTGTCTCATAGAGACCACTCAGTAAATGGCAGCTATGATTTATTGCCATATTTTTTCCCTTAAAAAATTATCTGTAAACTACCCCCCATTCTATGTGCATCAAGGAAACAACATTTAAAGAAACCATGCATCCAGTATCCTGTGAAACAAAGCAAATAATTGTCTCTAATTTAATGTTTTTATTCTGATTTCTGTATTTGAGTCTCCTTATACATGGATGGTGGCTGGATGGCATCACGGACTCGATGGACAGGGAGGCCTGGCGTGCTGCGATCCATGGGGTCGCGGAGTCGGACACGCCTGAGCGACTGAACTCCTTACACACTGAGCCACCAGGAAAGCTTTAAAGGGATTTAAAGGAGGGTTAGTGAGCAGTCGTGGCACAAGGGTGGACACATTCATCTTACCTGCTGGCACCATTCCTCTAATGGCTGCCTGCCACCATAGACAGTTACTGGGGAAGGTTCAGTACAGGTATGTCAGGAGAGACTGTCTGTCCAGGAGAGCAGAATATAGTTAGTAAATAGGGGAAGGACAAAAAGTACTTCCTGTACGTGAGTCTGAGTGAACTCCGGGAGATGGTGATGGACAGGGAGGCCTGTCGTGCTGCGATTCATGGGGTCGCAAAGAGTCGGACACGGCTGAGCGACTAAACTGAACTGAACTGATACATGGATAAATACATAACTTTCATAAAACAAACCAAAATTTAAACTCAAACCCAAGATTTACCCAAGAGTGCTAATCTATGTGGGATGTGAATTCAGACGTTAAGTCTGCAGAGAAACTGGTTGAGGAAATCCACCCATCCCCCTGGGACTTCCCAGGTGGGGATAGTGGTAAAGACTCTGCCTGCCAACACAGGAGATACAAGACATGCAAGTTCAATCCCCGGGTCGGGAAGATCCCCTGGAGAAGGGAATGGCAACCCACTCCAGTATTCTTGCCTGGCGAATCCCGTCGACAGAGGAGCCCGGAGGGATACAGTCCATAGGGTCGCAAAGAATCAACTGAGTGACTGAGGGCATACACACACATAACACAGCACACATCCATCCCACTGTGGGGTCACAACCCTTCAGTGCTCAGGGCAGCAAAAGCTTCCAAGAGCAGCCCTGCCAATCTCGTGCTTCCAGCTGTCCAGCTGCTTATTAGAGAGAGATGGGAGATTGGAGAGAAAATCGTTCTTTCCTGCAGATTCAGACCTGCACACCGGTGCTCTCTTCGCCCCTGGGGATTGTTGCTAGAGACTTCAGTGTCTTGCAGGAGACCTCAGCAGCCCTGGGGTTGCCCATGACAGCACCAACCACAGTGCCCAGCATAAGGGCATACAGTTTAATCAGTGCAATTGGGTGAGGTTTCAGCAGACTCCAGTCCAGAGGGTGGCAGAAATGCTTAATGAGAGAGAAAATGAGAGCCTTGTTGGTAAGCTCAATGGGCACAGTAGAGCAGTTTCTCACACTCAGAAGCCGGAGTTGACCCCTGCCCTCTGACAGCTTGTGGGATGTAGACCCAGGGCTTTTCCTACTGTTCCGATCCATTCCCGTGTCCCCAAGAGTCTATTCTGCTGCCAAGTCAGGAAGCATCTTCTGTCACTATCCTTTATGTTCCATGGGCTGGGGAGAGGAGCAGATTATCCTTGTGGGGATATAAAGGTGGAAGAGACGCCTGCCTGTGCATTGTGCTGTCTTCCATTATCTGTGAAAGGAGGCCACCTGAGCTCAGGTTTGTTTGAAGCCATCAGAAGGCTACTGCTCTGGAACTTTGTTGTAACTGGGACACTGGCACAAAGATCAGCCTCAGAGATTTGCTTTCCTCTTTGGGCATTCTGGAGCTGTGTGGTCTCAGAGAAGTCTCTTGCCTTCTCTGAGCCTCTGTTTTCTCACCTGTGAAATTAGGGTAATGATACTTCCCTTACAGGGTTGTCATGAGATGGCAGAAATAAGTTAAAAAGTGCTTGGTTAACGTTGGATTCCACTTTTCCCTGTCCCGATCCAGGCAATGGATCAATGTATTGAGCACTTAACCATTTACCTGCTTTGCAGATGATAAATGCAGAGGATATCTTAAGTTAGAAACCAGTTTTCTTTAAAAATTAGGAAGATGAATTAATATTTTGTTTAGCATATACTATGTACTGTGCTTGCATTCACTTTATAGGTATGGAGCTTCCCCAGTGGCTTAGCAGTAAAGAAACCACTTGCAGTGCAGGAGACACAGGTTCACTCTCTAGGTCAGGAAGATCCGCTGTAGGAGGGCATGGCAAACCACTCCAGTATTCTTGCCTAGAGAATCCTATAGACAGAGGAGCCTGGTGGGCTCCAGTCCAGAGGGTCACAGAGTCAGACACAACTGAAGTGACTTGATTATTAGTAATCTAAAACCAGTAGGACCCAGAATCCACACACACATACAACACCACTCATAGGGCAGTAGGTGAGATCAATGAGCAAGTTAACTATGAGAGTGCAACATAAATCCTGATAAGAGATGTTCAGAAAATAAGCATTAAGTCAAATGGAGAAGTGGCTGTGGACAGGGTGCTCTTTGAGAATGGTGTCGAAGGAATATTCCTGGCAGGAGTGATGGCTCATATGGAGATGAGGTGATAGGGAGCAGGTCTCCAGGTTCAGGGACTACAGGTGGCTCGCTGTGGTCCATGGGAGAATCCAAGTGTGAGCCTTGGTCTCTGCCCAAGGGCTGGTAGGTTAGTTGAGGGACATGTGCATACCGTGGAGAGTTAGCAGCACAGGGCACCGTGATCACGCAGGCTGAGCAGAGCAGACAGAAGTGTGACTCGAGGAGGGAAAACTTTAAGCAACCAGCATGGCTCCTTCTGCGTCCTTAAGAATCATACAGCCTCGTGCTGCCCGAGACCGGTTCAGGTCTCTCCTGAGCCCTTGAAAGGTGGCAACTCCAACCGAGACGTGCTGTGAGAATAAAATATGCTCTAGTTTTCAAAGACTTTGTACAAAAACTGTGAATATCTCTTATCTCCTGGCTAATTTTTATATTGATTACATGTTGAGATTATGCTAATATGGATATATTGGGTTACGTAAAATAAATTATTATAACTAATTTTATTTCTTTTTACTTTCTTTTGTGAATTATCTTTTTAAATTTACATGTGTTTTGACTGTCTTTCCCAGTGGCTCAGCAGTAAACTATCTGCCTGCAATGCAGGAAACGTGGGTTCGATCCCTGGGTCGGGATGGTCCCCTGGAGAAGGGCATGGCAACCCACCCCAGTATTCTTGCCTGATGAATCCCAGGACTGAGGAGCCTGGCGGGCTGCAGTCCATAGGGTCTCAAAGAGTTGTACATGACTAAAGTGACTGAGCACATATTTTTTAAAGTCATACATAGTTAATATATATAAGATAATGTATTTGATGTAAAATCCCATGGACAGAGGAGCCTGGCAGGCTACAATCCATGGGGTTGCAAATTGTCGGACGCGATTGAGCCTGTGGTGTGCGACCTGCAATGCTGCATGTACAAACAAGCTGTGAATGGCTACTACAGTTCAACTAAGTAACATATTATCTCCTTACATAGTTATTATTTTTTAATGTGATCAGAGTACCTGAAATCTATCCTAAGCATATTTCCAGGAATTAATACAATACTTTTAAGCATATGCCTGTTCTTGCTACTTTTTTAATGTGGCTGCTAGAAGATTCACAGTTGCAAGTGTGGCTTTATATTTCTATTGGAGAGCTTGGATCTTGACATTGAAAGGTCTTGACCTGGGGTAGCAGGGAAGGACATGGAGCTCGAACAATACTGTGGGAAATGACTGGGGCTCAAGTGCACAAAAAGAAAGAAGGATTTTCCAGAAGGAGAATGATGGTTGTATAAGCACCAAGGAGGAATGTGCAAGGTTTATTTAGGGAATCCTGAGTAAGTCGTCCGGATGGAACAGGTGAAAAACTCTCTGTGGTATTTTGATAAAATGCACACTCAGATATGCTGTTAGGCTTCATATGAATGATAAGCAGAAAGAGGTCTCTATCATGGAGGTAACAATGAATTTACAGAGAGTCCCTGGTTTTTCACTTTGCATGTTTTGAAGTCAAGGATTGTCCTAGGGAATATTCAAATGCTATCTCGTGATTAAAGTTTCAGAAAAAATGAAAGGGTTGATGACTCTTGTCATGCCCTTTATTTGAACTTCCTCAACCCAGTGACTTCTTGGAGTTATAAATATAAATGTACTCAAGAAAGATATGGATGAAGGCACAGGAGACAGACCCCTACATGAGGCTCTTAACAAGAGAATTAAGAAATGTCCTTAATCTTTCATGATGACATCCTGTGGGACAATACTAGAAATGCCCCACAAGGGCCCTCTGCAACAAGAGATACTGAGCTGACTTGATGTGACATAGTATTAATTTTTTTTATTCTTGTATTTAAAAGCAAGATCCCTGGACATGATGATTTTACAGTGATCACTCACTCTTCTTCAAACATCCAAGGGATAATAAAGCTAGATCCTGCCTTGATATTGTGTCGGGTATGTTATCCAGTATTTTTCACAGAAATGGCCATGGTATTTGGGGATTCATACTCTACTATAGGGGCTTCCCAGGTGGCGCAGTGGTAAAGAATCTGCCTGCCAAAGCAGGAGATGCCAGAGACTTTGGTTCGATCCCTGGTTTGGGAAGATCCCCTGCAATAGGAAATGGCAACCTACTCCAGTATTCTTGCCTAGAAAATTCCATGGACAGAGGAACACAATGGCTACAGTCCATGGGATCGCAAAGAGCGGAACACAGCTGAGCACACACACAGAAAGGCTATACCAGAGGCAGTGTGGCGAGAACTTGTGAGTTTCATAGTTAATGTCAGTTAAATAATAAATATACCATAGACTTGGATATGAAAATACATAAATGTAAGCAAACAACATTGTTGTACTGGATGAAAAGGAATTACAAAGAAAGGTTATTTAAACCAAAGAACTCCTAATGGCAAGATGTTTACCCTTTTTCTCTTATCCATCAAACCCACAGACTCACACAGGTAGACTTTCTTATTGCAGGGGAAGACAATTCATCCCCAAATGAGAAGTTCTGTCAAAATATTCAAAAACTATCTTTTAAGCAGGATCACTAGCTGATAGCCTCAGGCAGCACCCCAGAACTACCACATGTCTGAGCTCAGCCAGACCTGGGTCCCTAGTTTGACTTTACCATTTATTAGTGTGTTGCTACTGCTAAGTCACTTCAGTCGTGTCCGACTCTGTGTGACCCCATAGACGGCAGCCCACCAGGCTCCCCCATCCCTGGGATTCTCCAGGCAAGAATACTGGAGTGGGTTGCCTTTTCCTTCTCCAATGCATGAAAGAGAAAAGTGAAGGTGAAGTCGCTCAGTCTGTCCGACTGTTAGCGACCCCATGGACTGCAGCCCACCAGGCTACTCCGTCCATTGGATTTTCCAGGCAAGAGTACTGGGGTGGGGTGAGAAAAATGCAAAACGTTTCTAAGCCTCAGCTTAGTTATCTACAAAATGGGATAGTAACACTACCTGTCTTATAAGTATCCTGAGGACCACAGGAGAGTAGGTATGTAAAGTGCCCAGTGCTACAGGTTTGCAAGCTCAGTGGGGGCAGTGGTTGTGCTGGAAGTTCTAATATAGGCTTTCCTTTTGTTAGAGGAATCAGGAAACTGCCTTTCCAGAATGAACTGCTTTTGCCCCAAGGCTTCGAAATCTGCCAGTTCCTAACATAGGACTTCGGCTACTCCCCTAGTAAAGCGAGAGGCACTCTGAAGTCAGAGTGTTTCAATCTTTCTACCCACTTCCTGGCCTCTCCCTCACCTGCTGCCTCTTCTCAGGAAGACTTGGAGCCATCTCCCCTTTCTTGCCCTTGCTCCTAGCTTTAGAGATTTTTAAGAACTTTTCCATTTCTTAGGTATTTGTGAGGAGAACACTTTAGATTATTCCAAAGTTTGGGGGGGGGGCGGTGGTAGGTGTTTTTATTGGTGCCCTGAATCAAAACTCACCTGTGATCTCATCAAGAGAAAGGATAAGGTATAAGAATAAATACAAATACACTGAGACGTTAAGGGTTAAGTCATCACTAAGAACTTCCCACCACCACCGGTGTACCTGCTTATATGAATGAGTCACTTCTACTAAAAATAGTGACATACTTAAGAAGAAATGGTAGAGCAGTAATTACTTAGACAGCAGCTTCCTCCACCTGCTTCCCTGAGGCAGGAACCGGGGGATGTAAAGATAGAGGCTCCAGATGATCCAGGGAATAGAACAATCAGGGGATCCTCTGGGACAAAGGAAGACTTTCAGGTCTATATACCTTTCATCTCTTTGCTTTTTAGTTCTCTTTCATCCAGAAGAATTGCAGCTTGCCCAGTAGCCAGCCTATTTGCATTTAAAAAGGACTTGGTCCCCTCACAATTCCCTGCCTGTTCACCTTAAAAATGAAGCAAGGGTCCTACAGTTTTAGGCTTTGATGGTATTCACGAGAAGTTTGTGACATATTTGAAAACCCTGACCCCCGTGGACCCTGGTTTCCATTTGTCCCATTCTGAGTGTATTTGTGCCTCTTCAGAAAATCAGCTTCCGCAAGAGCTTACTCTTCATCACCACTCTGCCATTTACCACAGGCCCAGCTGGGCTCATAACGAAACATCAGGCATGCCATTAACACGAAACGCACAGTCTGCAACACTGTGCTCAGGCCAAGCGGCATTAGGGAAGTTAATAAAAGCACTGCCTAAGATTAACCCATGTTGCTATTGGTATTATTTTAGAGGTAAGCACTTGTGCTTTGCCATCAAAACCCTAGATCCAGTTCCTAGCTTTTTCCCCTTAGGAAAGTCAGGACCCAGCAGAAAACGTGTATCACATTCAAACAGAATGTAGTGAAGGACTGTTTTCAAAGTACAAGAAGTTGGATTCGTTTCTTAGAGCCACCATAACAAAGTACCACAAACTAAATGATTTCTCTCGACCCACAGTTCTAGGGGCTGGAAATCTGAAGTCAGGGTGTTGGCAGAGCTCTGATCCGAAACCTGCGGACTGCGCCCTTGTTTCTCCCTCACTCCCAGTCCTGGCCAGCCGTCTTTAGCCTCGTTTCACTTGCAGCTGCCTATCTCTAATCTGCTGGAAATCTGAAGTCAGGGTGTCGGCAGAGCTCTGATCTGAAACCTGGGGACTGCGCCCTTGCTTCTCCCTCACTCCCAGTCCTGGCCAGCCATCTTTAGCATCGTTTCACTTGCAGCTGCCTGTCTCTAATCTCTGCCTCCATTCTCCCCGTGTCTGTCTTCACATGGAGGTCGGACTCCAGTCATATTAGATTAGAATTCCCTTACCTCTTATCAACTCATTACATCTGCAATACCTTATTTCCAAATAAGGGCACATTCTGAGGTCCTGGGTGTTAGTCAACGGGGGATACAAGTCAACTCATAACAATGGGATTCAAGAAAGCCAAAAAAGGTCCCTGTAGTACCTGGGTCCGTCTCTTGCCTGAAAGTGCAAAGGACACAGGGTTACTGGAGCCCTCTGATACCTGTGGTTATAGGAAATGGTGCCTGGCAGGCCGCACTGTAACTTGGGGAGAGAACTACGGCCACTGGCAATGGACAGCCAGGCAGGGAGGGAGCTGGGAAAATACACGTTATGACCTCTCTCTCCTCAAACTGCTGGTCTCCTGCTGCCACCTCCCAGTGCTGGCGTCCAACAGGAAGCCCAGGAGGAGGAGCCAGCTCCTGCAGGCCTGAAAACGTGGCCTCCCCATGCACTGGGCAGGGTGAAGACTGGATGTGGAGGGGCAAACAGGGAATATTTAGCATAGCCTGTTAACTTCTCCAAGCCTCAGTCTACCAGTCTGTAAATTAGGAACAATAATAGTGCCGCCTCATAGAATTGTGAGCTTGGCACCCAGCGTACAGTCATCATCAGTGTTAGCTGTTGTGTTATGACGAGTTCTGGTCATCTTCCAAAGCCCCAGCTGCTGTGCCACTACCTTATGCATCTGATGACTGTTAGAGGTAAGGAGTCATGTTTGTGAACGAGCACAGATATGCACACAGGCCTATTTCCCAGCAGTCGTCTCTGCTTTTCAGAGCCATAAACCCGAGTGAATGT
The DNA here is from genome assembly GCA_006410675.1 of Oreotragus oreotragus. NCBI lineage: Eukaryota > Metazoa > Chordata > Mammalia > Artiodactyla > Bovidae > Oreotragus > Oreotragus oreotragus. The sequence continues at coordinate 121,012 of SJYX01015306.1, read as the reverse complement.
GCTTCAACACCTGGGACCTGTCCTGGCCAGAGGGCAGCTTGGGCAAAAGCAGGGGTAATTTTGCTGCTGCTGCTGCTAAGTCGCGTCAGTCGTGTCCGACTCTGTGCGACCCCATAGACGGCAGCCCACAAGGCTCCTCCGTCCCTGGGATTCTCCAGGCAAGAACATTGGAGTGGGTTGCCATTTCCTTCTCCAATGCAGGAAAGTGGAAAGTGAAAATTGAAAATGAAGTCGCTCAGTCATGTCTGACTCGTAGCGACCCCATGGACTGCAGCCTACCAGGCTCCTCTGCCCAGGGGGTTTTCCAGGCAAGAAAACCATTGCCTTTGCCTTCTCCAAGGGGTAATTTTAGTCCCCTAAAATTCAGTCCATAGCCGAGGTGGGATCAACCCAGTGCCCACAGCACATTGTTTGGGAGACACTATGACTAATGCCCTCAAGAGCAGGACATAACGAATTCTCACAACAGCTAGAACTCATGGAGGTTTCAGACTGAGAAGGAGACCAATAGTTATGCAATGGGACATCTAGGAGAATTTTTTTTTCATCAGAGAGGATATTGTGGAAAGATAGTATTGGGGCTGAAAGCAAGATTTGGGCATGTGGAGAACAGGCGGGGAGGCAACAGCATAAGCCAAGATAGAGTGGACCACACGAAGACCATGCAGGGCAGGAATGCATGTGGCGGCATCAGTGAGCGTGGAAGATAAGGCATAAGACTACAGTAGGTCTGGAGAGTAATCACGGTGAAGGGTCCAGAATGCCTGGCTCTCTCCACTGAAAGCATGGCACGCGAGAGCCCCTCTGACTGTCTAGGTCATAGCAGTTTGTCTGTTGGGTTTTGAATATAAACTGGCTCTTCCCTCGTTAGAAGAACATTGGAGATTGTCTGAAGAGCTGAGCTGAGAACAATTTTGAGTTCCTCTCTGGCTGAGGTCACTGGAAGAGGCTGCTGAGATGGACTTGTGATGTCTTCTGTGGGAACTGGAGGAGAGCACAGAGGCTTGAAAACCATATGTTTCACTTTCCAATCTGAAGGTGCCAGTTGATTATTATACAGAGTGAAGTAAGTCAGAAAGAGAAAAACAAAAATCGTATATGAAAGCATATATATGAAATCTAGAGAGATGGTGCTGATGAACCTGTCTGCAGGGCAGCAGTAGAGACACAGACATGGAGAACAGACTTATAGGCACAGTGGGGAAGGAGAGGGTGGGACGAATGGAGAGAGCAGCCCGGAAACATATCCACTACCACATGGAAAACAGACAGCCAGTGGGAATTTACTGTGTGACTCAGGGAGCTCAAACCGGTGCTCTGTGACCTAGAGGGGAGGGATGGGTGGGAGGTGGGAGGGAGGTTCAAGAGGGAGGGGACATATGTATGCCCATGACTGATTTATGTTGATGTATGGCAGAAACAAACACATTATAAAACAATTAGCCTTTAATTAAATATTTTTTTAAAAAAAATTTTTTTAAAGGGATCGCAGGAGGCCACAAGTTCAAACTGCTCCTGCAGAGCTTGGGCCACTTTCTCCAGGCTGGATTTCTGAAACTAGGCCTGCAACTATGACAAATGAGCCCCCTCTCCTAAATAGATACAGTTGTCTCTAGGTCCTTCTGAGATTGACTTGAGACTACAGCCTGGGGTTGAAAGAGGCGACTTTTAGAAGCTACAAGTGGAGAGCTGCTCTGCCACTGCAAAGTAGGAAACCCAGAGCCACCAGCCAACAAAGTGTAACACACAGAAGGCAGATCCCCAGGATTGTCAGGAGGGCTGGAGCGAGAGTCACCCTGGTGAAAGGAAGCCTGGGACACAAAGAGGCCCCCACATGTTGGTGGGGGTAAGACCCCCAAGGAGGTGTATGGTGGAACCAAGGAAGGGATTGGGCTTTGCATGGTGGATGAGAGATCCCACTGGAACAGACCCCAGAGAATTTAAGGGTAATATATATGTTTCCATGCTATCCTCCCCATGTGTCCCACTCTCTCCTTCCCCCACTGTGTCCACGTGCCTTTTCCATGTCTGCATCTCCACTGCTGCCCTCGCAAACGTGTCGCAAACATGCAAAATAGATAGCAAGTGAGAATTGCCGTGCAAAAACAGGGAGCTCAACCCAGTGTTCTGTGACCACCTAGGGGGTGGGCTGGGGTGACAGATGGGAGGGCGCCTCGGGAGAGAGGGGACGTAGGTACCCCTGTGCCTGCCTCATGTTGATGTGTGGCAGAGACCAACACAACACTGCAGAACAGTTGTCCTCCAGCCGTTGTATTTTGTTCTATACTACTCAATATTGTACGATTATGATCTTCCATAGTTAAAAAAAAGAATTTAAGGTGAGAGAGCAGGTGACAAAAACAAAAGTGGGGTATTTCAGCTACCACAACTGCAAAGAAATGGGAGGAGAAAGGAGTGGCAGGTGTAGAGAGAACCCAGGTGCATGCAATATTTCTTAAGGGGCAGCGGAGCTGGAAAGAATATGTAGAGAGATAAGAACAAGGAACGTGGGAGCTGGGGGACCCTGGGCTCCAAAGGTGGGAATAAAAAGCGGTTTTCTTCCAAATAGGAAAAGCGAGACTGTGGGAAAGAGACTGAAGGCGGATGAACCCATGAGGATTTCAGAGAGTGTATGGAATCCTGCAGTAATGAAAGGTGAATGAAAAAGGAGACTTGAAATGGAAAGTGAAACACTAAAGATTCTTAGATTGGCCTCAAACAAGGGAATATCATTCTAGAGTTCTGAAGGCCAAAATAACATAGGTCATGCTAACCAAAAATAGGGGAGAAAATCAGATTGATAAAAATTCAACAGAGTTAACCACACAGGGGTTCCCAGGTGGCAATTGTGGTAAAGAACCAGACTTCCAACGCAGGAGACATGAGATGCAGGGTCGATCTCTGGGTGGGGAAGATCCCCTGGAGGAGGAAATGGCAACCCACTCCAGTATTCTTGCCTGGAGAATTCCATGGACAGAGGAATCTGGAGGGCTACAGTGCATAGGGTCGCACAGAGTCGGACGCGACTGAAGCGATTTAGCACACAACCACACAGAACAATCCTGCTTTTCTAAGGTGTATTTAGTATTTCTACTTTCATTTTCTTTTATGTTGGTTGTAGTCTTGGCAACCGCAGGAACTTTGTATTCTGTTCATTGTGGTATCTTACATAGCAGTTTGACTTAAATGGAAGTTCTGTCTATGGAAATGATCCATTCCCTGGTTTCAGAGAGAAACACAATCTGGTTCACAGCATTGAAGCTGACAGTCTGCGATTTGCACAAACAGTTCTGAAAGGGCCCACTTGTCATAATTGCAGACCAAGTTTCAGAAGTCCAGCCGGGAGAAAGTGACTCAGGCTCTGCAGGGGCAGTTAAAACATGTGACCTCCCGTGATTCTCTTTCACAATCAACTGTGGCACCTTCAGATTGGAAAGTTAAACATACAGTTTTCAGCCTGTGTCCTCCTCCCATGTGCGCAGAAATCATCACTAGTCAATCTAAGCAGCCTTTCCCAGTGAGCCCAGCCAGATAGGAACTCAAAATTTTCCTCAGCTCAGCTCTCCAGGCAAACTCCCACCCACCAACTGTAATTGCCAGGAGACTTGAGACTCATCTGCCACCAGCCACTCTTCTTATAGATCTTCATAGCTTGTGGTCTGTGATTCATATTACCTTGTTTTAGATAAAACAAGTAACAAAAGAAAAATAATTTTCAGGTGCTAGGAAAGATTGAAGGCGAGAGGGAAAGCGGGTGACAGAAGTTGGAGATCGTTGGATGGCATCACTGACTCCACAGACGTGAGTCTGAGTGAACTCTGGGAGATAGGGAAGGACAGGGAATCTGGAATGCTGTAGGGCATGGGGTCGCAAAGAGTTAGATGTGACAGCAGCAATGCCAAAGTAGTCCATTCATCTTGAAATTAAAACCCCAGGGCCTCCCACATCTGTAACACAGCCTCAAATTCAGAACTATATAAAAGAGATATCCGTCACTTCAGAGGAGAAAAATTCCTCATGAAGTTCATATACCCACTGTAGCGATATGTAGAAAATGAGTTAATGATTTAATGTTCTTAGCTACCCAGGGTCTTTAATAATCTTGCATACTGTCTGTGTAGACTCAGGCAGAAAATTGGAAGACAGTGAGACCACCGGAAGCTGAGCAACAATGTTCTAAAGATGTAGAAGCTGATAGGAAGAGGAGAAGATGTCTTCTGATCCATCTCTAGAAGCACACAAGATATTTTAAAATATGTTCCAGACATGAAGGGCTAAATTAAGAAAAAATTAAATTGTGTCTAGAATACTCTGTTTCCCAAGCAAAGAGAAATGTAATGCGTGTGTCTTAAAAAAGTTTCCATCAGAAATGATACGGGATTCAGTTATCTGGAAGATGCATTTGTTCGTAATTCTCATTCGATGTTGCGGCTAGCGAAATAAGGTATCACTGCATTAATTAGTGAAGGGTTTTCTTCACTACAGATTTATAAATCTCTGCAGTTATATGAATTCCAGTCACATAAACGCCTTCTAAGAAAGCACAAGAAAAACTCTCCAGTGATGGAGAGGGATGGACATGAGTCTGCACAAGTTGTTAAGATGGCCAAAGAGAACATGTCTGAGCTGAGCAAAACAGCTGAACAGCCATGAAATCATGAAGTTGGGTGATGAGCTGGCGTGAGGATGCTGATGGCAGGTACAGAGGATATTCATCACTGAAAGAGAAGGAATCTCTGCCTTCACGTTGTTCTTAAAGAATTACATACAGCTGATGTGAGGTTCTCAGACCTGTCAGAGATTATTTTTATGGACAGTATTAAACATCATATTCTGCAATGCCTCCTTTCTTTACCTGGAATGAAATTCACAGGTAATAAACCCACGTGAGAGGAAAGATGGAAGATAGCCTCTGGATTCCTCACCAAATTCCTCTGGATTTTCTGAGAGGTCAGAAAAGGGGGGTTATTAACCAAGTGAGGAGAAGGGTTGATTCTCCAGGTGGTTGGAAACAGTAGTGTGTCACTCAGGAGAAGAACACACGACTTAGGAAGCCTCACTTTGCTGGAAGCACACAGGTCTGCAAGGCAAGGCAGCCAGGCCAAGTGTCAGGACTGCACCAAAGCCAAAGGCTCAGGAGAGACTGAAGGCAAGCGTGTGCTTATGGATGCATGCGGCCGGGTGGATGAATCTTAGCAACATGGGAAGGGGCCAGATACAAAAGACTACATTCTGTGTGATTCCGTCTATATGAACATCTAGAAGAGGCAAAACTGTAATAACTGAAAGCAGATCAGTGGTTGCTTGGGACTGGGGGTTGGAAACGGGATTGACTGCAGAGGGGCGTGAAGGAACTCTCAAGATGATGGAAGTGTNTGGGGAAGGAGAGGGTGGGACGAATGGAGAGAGCAGCCCGGAAACATATCCACTACCACATGGAAAACAGACAGCCAGTGGGAATTTACTGTGTGACTCAGGGAGCTCAAACCGGTGCTCTGTGACCTAGAGGGGAGGGATGGGTGGGAGGTGGGAGGGAGGTTCAAGAGGGAGGGGACATATGTATGCCCATGACTGATTTATGTTGATGTATGGCAGAAACAAACACATTATAAAACAATTAGCCTTTAATTAAATATTTTTTTAAAAAAAATTTTTTTAAAGGGATCGCAGGAGGCCACAAGTTCAAACTGCTCCTGCAGAGCTTGGGCCACTTTCTCCAGGCTGGATTTCTGAAACTAGGCCTGCAACTATGACAAATGAGCCCCCTCTCCTAAATAGATACAGTTGTCTCTAGGTCCTTCTGAGATTGACTTGAGACTACAGCCTGGGGTTGAAAGAGGCGACTTTTAGAAGCTACAAGTGGAGAGCTGCTCTGCCACTGCAAAGTAGGAAACCCAGAGCCACCAGCCAACAAAGTGTAACACACAGAAGGCAGATCCCCAGGATTGTCAGGAGGGCTGGAGCGAGAGTCACCCTGGTGAAAGGAAGCCTGGGACACAAAGAGGCCCCCACATGTTGGTGGGGGTAAGACCCCCAAGGAGGTGTATGGTGGAACCAAGGAAGGGATTGGGCTTTGCATGGTGGATGAGAGATCCCACTGGAACAGACCCCAGAGAATTTAAGGGTAATATATATGTTTCCATGCTATCCTCCCCATGTGTCCCACTCTCTCCTTCCCCCACTGTGTCCACGTGCCTTTTCCATGTCTGCATCTCCACTGCTGCCCTCGCAAACGTGTCGCAAACATGCAAAATAGATAGCAAGTGAGAATTGCCGTGCAAAAACAGGGAGCTCAACCCAGTGTTCTGTGACCACCTAGGGGGTGGGCTGGGGTGACAGATGGGAGGGCGCCTCGGGAGAGAGGGGACGTAGGTACCCCTGTGCCTGCCTCATGTTGATGTGTGGCAGAGACCAACACAACACTGCAGAACAGTTGTCCTCCAGCCGTTGTATTTTGTTCTATACTACTCAATATTGTACGATTATGATCTTCCATAGTTAAAAAAAAGAATTTAAGGTGAGAGAGCAGGTGACAAAAACAAAAGTGGGGTATTTCAGCTACCACAACTGCAAAGAAATGGGAGGAGAAAGGAGTGGCAGGTGTAGAGAGAACCCAGGTGCATGCAATATTTCTTAAGGGGCAGCGGAGCTGGAAAGAATATGTAGAGAGATAAGAACAAGGAACGTGGGAGCTGGGGGACCCTGGGCTCCAAAGGTGGGAATAAAAAGCGGTTTTCTTCCAAATAGGAAAAGCGAGACTGTGGGAAAGAGACTGAAGGCGGATGAACCCATGAGGATTTCAGAGAGTGTATGGAATCCTGCAGTAATGAAAGGTGAATGAAAAAGGAGACTTGAAATGGAAAGTGAAACACTAAAGATTCTTAGATTGGCCTCAAACAAGGGAATATCATTCTAGAGTTCTGAAGGCCAAAATAACATAGGTCATGCTAACCAAAAATAGGGGAGAAAATCAGATTGATAAAAATTCAACAGAGTTAACCACACAGGGGTTCCCAGGTGGCAATTGTGGTAAAGAACCAGACTTCCAACGCAGGAGACATGAGATGCAGGGTCGATCTCTGGGTGGGGAAGATCCCCTGGAGGAGGAAATGGCAACCCACTCCAGTATTCTTGCCTGGAGAATTCCATGGACAGAGGAATCTGGAGGGCTACAGTGCATAGGGTCGCACAGAGTCGGACGCGACTGAAGCGATTTAGCACACAACCACACAGAACAATCCTGCTTTTCTAAGGTGTATTTAGTATTTCTACTTTCATTTTCTTTTATGTTGGTTGTAGTCTTGGCAACCGCAGGAACTTTGTATTCTGTTCATTGTGGTATCTTACATAGCAGTTTGACTTAAATGGAAGTTCTGTCTATGGAAATGATCCATTCCCTGGTTTCAGAGAGAAACACAATCTGGTTCACAGCATTGAAGCTGACAGTCTGCGATTTGCACAAACAGTTCTGAAAGGGCCCACTTGTCATAATTGCAGACCAAGTTTCAGAAGTCCAGCCGGGAGAAAGTGACTCAGGCTCTGCAGGGGCAGTTAAAACATGTGACCTCCCGTGATTCTCTTTCACAATCAACTGTGGCACCTTCAGATTGGAAAGTTAAACATACAGTTTTCAGCCTGTGTCCTCCTCCCATGTGCGCAGAAATCATCACTAGTCAATCTAAGCAGCCTTTCCCAGTGAGCCCAGCCAGATAGGAACTCAAAATTTTCCTCAGCTCAGCTCTCCAGGCAAACTCCCGCCCACCAACTGTAATTGCCAGGAGACTTGAGACTCATCTGCCACCAGCCACTCTTCTTATAGATCTTCATAGCTTGTGGTCTGTGATTCATATTAGCTTGTTTTAGATAAAACAAGTAACAAAAGAAAAATAATTTTCAGGTGCTAAGAAAGATTGAAGGCGAGAGGGGAAGCGGGTGACAGAAGTTGGAGATCGTTGGATGGCATCACTGACTCCACGGACGTGAGTCTGAGTGAACTCTGGGAGATAGGGAAGGACAGGGAATCTGGAATGCTGTAGGGCATGGGGTCGCAAAGAGTTAGATGTGACAGCAGCAATGCCAAAGTAGTCCATTCATCTTGAAATTAAAACCCCAGGGCCTCCCACATCTGTAACACAGCCTCAAATTCAGAACTATATAAAAGAGATATCCGTCACTTCAGAGGAGAAAAATTCCTCATGAAGTTCATATACCCACTGTAGCGATATGTAGAAAATGAGTTAATGATTTAATGTTCTTAGCTACCCAGGGTCTTTAATAATCTTGCATACTGTCTGTGTAGACTCAGGCAGAAAATTGGAAGACAGTGAGACCACCGGAAGCTGAGCAACAATGTTCTAAAGATGTAGAAGCTGATAGGAAGAGGAGAAGATGTCTTCTGATCCATCTCTAGAAGCACACAAGATATTTTAAAATATGTTCCAGACATGAAGGGCTAAATTAAGAAAAAATTAAATTGTGTCTAGAATACTCTGTTTCCCAAGCAAAGAGAAATGTAATGCGTGTGTCTTAAAAAAGTTTCCATCAGAAATGATACGGGATTCAGTTATCTGGAAGATGCATTTGTTCGTAATTCTCATTCGATGTTGCGGCTAGCGAAATAAGGTATCACTGCATTAATTAGTGAAGGGTTTTCTTCACTACAGATTTATAAATCTCTGCAGTTATATGAATTCCAGTCACATAAACGCCTTCTAAGAAAGCACAAGAAAAACTCTCCAGTGATGGAGAGGGATGGACATGAGTCTGCACAAGTTGTTAAGATGGCCAAAGAGAACATGTCTGAGCTGAGCAAAACAGCTGAACAGCCATGAAATCATGAAGTTGGGTGATGAGCTGGCATGAGGATGCTGATGGCAGGTACAGAGGATATTCATCACTGAAAGAGAAGGAATCTCTGCCTTCACGTTGTTCTTAAAGAATTACATACAGCTGATGTGAGGTTCTCAGACCTGTCAGAGATTATTTTTATGGACAGTATTAAACATCATATTCTGCAATGCCTCCTTTCTTTACCTGGAATGAAATTCACAGGTAATAAACCCACGTGAGAGGAAAGATGGAAGATAGCCTCTGGATTCCTCACCAAATTCCTCTGGATTTTCTGAGAGGTCAGAAAAGGGGGGTTATTAACCAAGTGAGGAGAAGGGTTGATTCTCCAGGTGGCTGGAAACAGTAGTGTGTCACTCAGGAGAAGAACACACGACTTAGGAAGCCTCACTTTGCTGGAAGCACACAGGTCTGCAAGGCAAGGCAGCCAGGCCAAGTGTCAGGACTGCACCAAAGCCAAAGGCTCAGGAGAGACTGAAGGCAAGCGTGTGCTTATGGATGCATGCGGCCGGGTGGATGAATCTTAGCAACATGGGAAGGGGCCAGATACAAAAGACTACATTCTGTGTGATTCCGTTTATATGAACATCTAGAAGAGGCAAAACTGTAATAACTGAAAGCAGATCAGTGGTTGCTTGGGACTGGGGGTTGGAAACGGGATTGACTGCAGAGGGGCGTGAAGGAACTCTCAAGATGATGGAAGTGTCCTGTACCATGAATGTGCTGGTGGTCCACAATGTTAATATTGGCCAAAACTCATCAAACTGTGCACTTAACATGGATGAATTTCAAACAAATGATGCTTCAGTTGTGTCCAACTCTTTGCAACCCCATGACTATACAGTCCATGGAATTCTCCAGGCTGGAATACTGGAGTGGGTAGCCTTTCCCTTCTCCAGGGGATCATCCCAACCCAGGGATTGAACCCAACATTGCAGGCAGATTCTCTACCCACTGAGCCACAAGGGAAGCTCAAGAATATTGGAGTGGGTAGCCTATCCCTTCTCCAGTAGATCTTCCTGATCCAGGAATCAAACCGGTGTCTCCTGCGTTGCAGGTAGATTCTTTACCAACTGAGCTATGAGGAAAGCTGCTTTTAAAAATCAGATGTGTAGACTGGCCTAGAGGTGGAATCAATCACATAAGACCTTGACGCTGAGGCAGCAGCTCTGAGGGCCAGCATGTGAGACCGGGCATAAGACATAGGGGATGCCGGTACAGATATAACCTGGACAGACCACTAGGTGTTAGACTGGGGTGTGTTCTTTTTCTGCAAACATACATTGCACATCCACTACATGCCAGGCACTGGACTAGGCCCCCAGTATGAAGTGACGATGGAGGAATCACAGAGTTCAATTTGGAACTTGGAATAAAACTCCAAACTCGACTCCAGGCTCAACAGTCTACTGAATTTTGACTGATAAGTAAGCTCATCACAGCATGGCTACTGGAATGACTTTAGATTAACTTTTCAGCTGGGAATGATGCTTTCATAATGAAGAATATTCACCAGTGTTGACAAAGGATGAGGACACTAATCCCCTCTGGCAGAGATATTTCTTCATGATGAGTGCTAGCTTGTCGCTGTGTTCATTCAGCATATTTCTTGAGCACCTAGCACGTGTTAGGCATGGGAAAAGACATGCATATGAATGAGTCTGCATTCTCAAGAGGATTATAAACTAGAAGAAGAGAGAAGACAGTCTTACTTCTCTGATCATAACCAAGGTGGCATGTGATCGAGTATCCTAGGAGAACATCAATGTGCTACAGTGCTCCGAAGAGCATGTGCCCACTTCTTCAAGCTGTGGAGGGGCGTTTCCATGACAGATCTTGTCTGCACTTGGCCCATTTATTATCTGAGGCTGGGCTCTGAGAGTGCAAGGCCTTTATCCTCAGGAAAGCAGATTCACAACTTAGCTGTCGTAACCAAGATTGGGAGATGAACAGGAGGCATTCTGAGATGGGCTAAGTTTATCACTAGTTTCGAGGTCACCAAGTGCAACGGTGAAGGTGAGGCAAAGCTGTGAGTTGGCTCATCAGACGAGTTGAGTTTTTCCTGGCAGGTGCTAAGATGGTGCATGAAAGGTGGAAAGAGTGGCTGGAGCAGAAGAGAAGGGGCAGGTCATGTCACACCATATTGTAAAAGCAAATGAGGTCATCGACGCTTCAGATCTGTGCTGCCTGTGACTGTTAGGTCCACCCCTGAGCTTGTTTCTGAAGGGGTGCTTCATTTTTAGTTTTCACATTTTAGAAGGTAGCACATTATTTGTCTTTGAAGCAGGTTGATGTTCCATCAATGCAAGTTGACCACTCTATGAGGTCTCTTCACATGGAAGTTAGAGCATATAGTTCTCCCCTTCAGAAGTCTTTCAACCCTGTCCACAGAACTGACTTTACAGAAGGCTATTGATGTTGGCACCAGAAAAAAAAATAGAAGCCGATGTGTAAAAATATCTGTGAATTAATGCCTGTTTTAGTTGTAAATCCTGTTTGTTGTTTGCTTTTGTGTTTTTATTTGTGCTTGTGTGTTTGCGTATCCGCCTGTGTGTACCATACTTTGTTTTCTTTGCAGATGGCTTGGCTGTCTGTGAAAAACTGGTCTACTCAAGGACATTGCTGACTCTTTTTAATGAGGCCAACGTCATGGCTTCAGCTCCCATTTGGCCAGTTAGCTTTGCTCTCTGCTTCTTTTTGTAGCCAGAGGCTGCTCCCTAATCATCACATCCAAGCTGCCTCCCATGGGATGGGAAAATAAGGGGAAAGGCAGATTATCAGGGCTGGTCCACAGCTGCAGTTCTAACTTATGGTCAGCCAGAGGCCTCTAGAAATATTGGCTATGATCATTCATCAGGTTGTTCTTTGTCTTCACATGAACCAATTCTTAAATTTTCTTTGGGTCGGGTCCCTGAAGAAATCTGTTTTAAGCTCTGTTCCCTTAACCAGTAGACTAGATTATTTCAGCACCCATTCTCTTTACCACCAGAGTAGACTCCTGGGACCCAATGAGTACCATTATTTTTGGTCTTTGGAAGGTATTGCATCTCTGGTTTCTTACATTTTCAGCTCTTGAATCTGTTGCCAAAGAATCTGCTAACAACAGCTAACATTTATTGAGTACTTCCTCTGTGCCAAAGTCTTCTACGTGAATTACCTCCTTTAATCCTCAAAATGGCTTTTGAGATAGAACATAGCATTCCTTTTTTCCAATGAGGACCAAGGTATAGAACAGTTACATTGCCAGGTGTTCGCAAAGTTGGGATTCAGACTCCTGCTCCCGTGCTCTTCAGACACTGTCATGACTCCTCCCTGCAAATATGACAGTGTGGGCAGGAGACCTAGAAATTGAGTGGCTACTGCAGATTCACACTGCTCTGAGTTGACAGCTGATTTAGAGGAGGACTTCCCTGGTGGCTCAGACGGTAAAGCGTCTGCCTACAATGCGGGAGACCAGTGTTCAATCCCTGGGTTGGGAAGATCCCCTGGAGAAGGAAATGGCAACCCACTTCAGTACTCTTGCCTGGAAAATCCCATGGGCAGAGGAGCCTGGTAGACTACAGTCCATGGGGTCGCAAAGAGTCGGACATGACTGAGCAACTTCACTCACTTAGAGGAGGGTACCCTTTAGGAAGGCTTTGAGAAACCTACACAGAGTGTTAAAAAGTGAAGACATCACTTTGCTGGCAAAGGTTCATATAGTCGACTCTATGGTCTTTTCAATGGATGTATGGATCCAGTGTACGGATGTGAGAATTAAACATGAAAAAGCTGAGCACCGAAGAATTGATGCTTTCAAATTGTGGTGCTGGAAAAGACTCTTAAGAGTCCCTTGGACAGCAAGGAGATCAAACCAGTCAATCCTAAAGGAAATCAACCCTGNTCATATAGTCGACTCTATGGTCTTTTCAATGGATGTATGGATCCAGTGTACGGATGTGAGAATTAAACATGAAAAAGCTGAGCACCGAAGAATTGATGCTTTCAAATTGTGGTGCTGGAAAAGACTCTTAAGAGTCCCTTGGACAGCAAGGAGATCAAACCAGTCAATCCTAAAGGAAATCAACCCTGACTATTCACTGGAAGGACTGATGCTGAAGCTGAAGTTGAAGCTCCAATACTTTGGCCACCTGATCCGAGCAACTGACTCATTGGAAAGAACTCTGATGCTGGGCAAGATTGCAGGCAAAAGGAGAAGAGGGTTGCAGAGGATAAGATGGTTGGATAGCATCACCATTTCAATGGACATGAATTTGGGCAAACTCTGGGAGACAGTGAGGGAGATGGTGATGGACAGGAGGCCTGGCATGCTACAGTCCGTGGGATCGCAGAGTCAGACACGACTTAGCGACTGAACAGCATTATGTCACCCTTATTGTAGCTAGATCCCAGATAGCCACCTGGCAACTGTGCAAACTGGACGAGCTCTTTCTGTGCCAGCAGTTAAATCTTTTTCCTGTGCACTGTCATCTTTCTTAGTTGAAGCACATGCCACTCGGTGTAGGTGGACTATTATTTGGACCTCCAAAATATTTTACTGGACAGAGGTATTTAAACACTCTAACACTTGTGACCAAATGACACCTGTATTTGAGGCATCCGTTGATTCACATGTACTCTCTCCATAGGTCAATTTTGGGAAGTGATTGTCAATACTGCAAGAAACTCCATGTTAAAGTCCAAGTATACTCTTCTCCCTGATGGCTCACACCCCCAACCTTTACCATGAAGATAGGTTCTGGTAGCTTAAGAAGCTGAATAGTAAAACATCAGTGGGGTTGTTTTTTTTTTTTAACACACTAGTATTTCATATCTCCCTGTCGCTTTTTAAATACCCCCAAAACATTTTTGAGTAGGACAACTCAAGCTGTAGATCAACATATATTATCTTAAAAGAAAAAGTTTAACATTTCTCCATTCTTGTAATAAAAGTGAATACAAAATGCCTACTGCCTCATCTCAAGAAACAAAAGTTTTTATACCTTGATTCTTGAAGCTACTTAGTTGTTACTTCAGACTGCTGGATGCTTACAGTGTCTGCTGTAGCTGCTCACTCAGTCCTGTCCAGCTCTTTGAGACCCCATGGACTGTAGCCCCCCAGCCTGCTCTGTCCATGGGATCTCCCAGGCAAGAATACTGCAGTGGGTTGCCATTCCGTTCTCCAGGGGATCTTTCCAGAGAATGAATCCACGTCTCCTGCTTGGCCGACAGATTCTTCACCACTGAGCCACCGGGAAGCCCACTTACAGTGTTTACAAGTTGGCTAATATTTGCCACTGATTCCTTTTTAGTATCTAAATGGTGTCTGAGTGATCTTTGATCTTGAAACCTTCTTGATAGTTTCTATATTTTCCATCATCCACATCTTCTGAAGAATTGCTTGGGGGAGAGGAGGCAGGGGGTTATAGTTTGTTTTTAATCAAAATTGGTAAAATTCACTAAGTCTTCTTATTTTGGAATGAGTATCTTTAGACCCAGACAGTTTCACTAAAGCCAGTTTTATTAAATAACTTTGAGTCATTTCCTCCTGGTCTAGCTTTCTCAGCCTGCCAGCACACGTGGGTGGTACAGAGTCTGTGAAACAGAATACAGTCTGACCCCTTTCAGAGATTGTTTTATAAACATAAAACCCAATAACTGATCCTAACCCCTTAAATCCTCTTGCATTTGATGTCCCTCCTTGTCGGTGGCTCAGTATCTACCCAGATTCCTTCTGCCCAATAGAATTAAATATTGCTTTCCCTGTTCCACAAAATACCTTTACAAGTCGTCTCCTGGTTTGGGCTTTCTTTCTACAGGTGAATTTTATTTCCTTCACTTCTTAAACAGTCTGGCTTAACTTCCTTGTTTTGTAGCATTCTCTCCTGTTGGTACAGGGGCTAACTCTGGTCAATTAGATTCATTTGCTTACCTCAACTTTTTCTCTTGTGTTCTGAAGTTCTTTCCCCATGTAGCATCCAACTCTTTGCCGAGGGGAGGGGGGGCATTTAGTTTTTGTTTTCTAATTTGCCCACCTAGTCTCCTGAATCTAATTAGTGTTTGAAATAATATATTAGATTCTCCTGAATCTGATGTGTTATCCTTATTTGGCAGGGTTTTATTCTTTATGAGAATCAGGCATGGTACTACCAGTTATCAGTTGGATGCCTTATGACTTGCTTGACCTTGCTGTCCACCTGGAGGATGAAGGTCATAGTACCTAATCTGGGGGATTGTCCTGTCGGTTTTATTAGCCAATGACTCCCCACTGCATAAGATGGCTTATGGCACTTCAGTCAACGTTAGCAACACTTTTACTTATGAGACCTAGTTCATAGAGTTGTCTCTGCTCGTAGGCTTTCCACCTTTTATTCTCCTTTGTCACCTTTCACAACATCCTCATCACTGTCGCCAATAGGAAAGAGAGTGGTTTCAAACTCAGAGTTCACAGTCCTTATCTGAATATCCACTGTTAAACGGATGTTGGCCGGCTTAAGTGAGATACCCTGTGACTGCGTTTTTCACAGGCCTTCCCTTTGTGCCACTTGTGATATCAAGAATTTTCCTGCCTACTGATAGAAGGTAATAATTCTTGTAAAGGTAAGAACCTAAATTCCCTTGAAAGATTTGGGTTAATGGTAGAGATATCAGTGGTACCCAGGTGATTGACTTGGTAAGCAGTCTTTCCTGCTGAGAATGAATCTTGTTTCTCTCCACCTTTTATCTCAGTGCAGAAATGCTTTTCTATTGTAAACATTTGTGTGAAATTACCTTTTATGCTCCACTTCCTGTCCTTTCCGTGGTGCTTCTAGATCAGGAGTGCTCTTCTGAGCAGTGGTTGCTGTCCCCCTTGTCTGGGGGACGTCTGTCACGTGAAAATATAGCCACCTCTTTCCCATCATTCCCACTGCTCCTGTTTCTCTAATGTTAGAGACCTCTTTGGGAACTTTTCCTCTTTGACCAAAATTTCCAGTAAAGGAGTTTTAGGAAATCCCAATGCAGACTATCTGTAAGTTCCCTGAGATAAAAAACGATGACTTGGAACCAGTTTTGACAGCTAAATATTCCTATAAATACCTTAATTAACATTTTAGTTTCTGTGAGAGAAGAGACGCTTAGATGACTGTGAGATTCTTTGTCAGGGATGAGTTCAAACACAGGAGGGAAACAAAGAAGAATAACCTGCTAAATCAAGGCAGACTGTCAATACTACTGTAACAGAGGAATCCTCATGATAAGAAGAAAAAGGAAATTAATTTTACCTGGGAAAATCTTGGAAGGCTTCATGGAAGAGGTGGGGGTCAAAGGATAAATGGAAATTCAACCGACTTCTGCAGTAGGATGAGCCAAGGATAGTATTCCAGCAAGGGATATAGCTCAACAACTGGTGACTCCTTTCCCTCAGAGTGAGTGTGTGTGTATGTGTGTGTACAAAAATGTGTAATAAAGGAAAGAATTGCAGTGGCAAGTACATCCTTGGGAAAATTGGTTGCCACCATGATTTTACAGCTATAAAAGCTACAAAAACTTACTTTCACTCTAAATAAGCTCAGAAAGATAATATCAGGTAGGGAGGGAAGGAGAGAACTGGGGACAAGTGTGTTTATATCTCATTCCTGTCTGATTTTTCCTTTGAAAATGGAAAGCTTTTTGTTATCTATCAGAATCTTTCTGGTGGAATTGTGTCTGTCAATCTTATCCCACCCCACTTGAAGCCCCGAAAACAAGTCTGTTCCTCACAGCAATGACCTTTCTTTAAAAGGCAAATCTGGCCTGACATCACTGATGTTTTGAATTCAGCAGTCAAAGCTTTAGAGGGATCTCTTTCTGAAGGAAAGAAAGTGTGTCAGCCCTAAAGTGACAGCCCCCTGCTTGCTGCGGAGAATGATACTGGTTTTTGTGATAATCAGTGGCAAGGGCAATTTCAGAGCTGAGAAATGATCTGTTGGTGAAAGCACAATTTCTCTTCAGATCTTCTTCAACAGGAGTCTGACAACAAGCAAGAAACTCAAATAGTTTATGTTTTACTTGGTGAGGGAAAAAAGACATGTCAGATTTCTATGCACCAAAATATGCCTGTTTGATGCTTAGTTGTACAAAATGGCGAGGGTTCCTTGCATTCTGTCTAAAGCTCAGATCCTGCTCAACTATGTACCTAACGTGAGTTCCTTAATGGCAATGATTGAGTTGCTTTGCATCATTTGCTAAGTGCTATCATAGACATGTTCCAATTCACTCTTCCTAGCGCTCCTAGAAAGGATTATCACAGTGCTACAGCCAGGGAGGCTGCAGCCAGAGAGGCTGATAGCATTCCCAAGATCACACAAGTGCAAAGATGCTGGAACAACCCCAGATCCAGTGCCCTTTGTGTTTCAAACAGAGCTGCTTCTCTAAGGACGGGCTTCTTTCTCTTTAAAAAGACAGAACCTGACAAGAACAATTCTCAGAGGTTCCTTACAAACCTAAAAAGTCTATGTTTGTGATTCATAGTGAAAAATTAGTGTAAGGTCTTCTTTCTTGCAGACCCAATGTAGGGAGCCCAAAATTGAGGTGTGGGGCGGGCCAGAGCCCCTTGGCGCTTGGGCTACTGGAGACACCCTCATTGTCACCACTCCCCACCCATGCTGCTCTTGACCTCAGACCCACTGTCTTTGGGATCCACCTAGAAAATGCTCGTCCTTTCACGTTCTCTCCTGAGCCCCACTTGTTCCACACTCCTCTTTGCCATCATGCATTAAAAACACACATTTATGTTTTGCCACCATGTTGGTGGGCTCAGATGATAAAGAATTCGCTTGTAATGCAAGAGATCAGGATTCAATCCCTGGGTCAGAATCATCCCCTGGAGAAGGGAATGGCCACTCCAGCATTCTCACCTGGAGAATTCCATGGACAGAGGAGACTGGTGGGCTAAAGTCCATGGGATCACAAAGAGTTGGACACAACTGAGTGAGTAACCCTTTCACTTTTTCCTTCTAAAATATACCACATTTATTTTGTTATTTGTGGAAATTTCACTCTGAAGTACAAAATATGTCCTTACTTTGCTCTTACAGCCACAGGCTCACAAACTAAAATATGCTAAATCAGAGTCCTGAATAATTAATTATAGCAGTGAAGCACAGGCTGTAAGGAACAAAAACATTTTTTAAGGTTAAAAAAACAATGTCAAATTCACAGTCAACTACCAGTATAAAATATTCCTTAAACGATGGCAATTCCCAATATCATGGAATTAGAAATGAATAGGAATAAAATTACATTAATACAATAGCTCATGTAATCTCATAGGACTTGGATATATTATAACATCCAGACATCTTTTATGTCCTTGGTTATATGCCCCCTCTGTTTATATCTTTACAGTGTATAGCTGGAATACTAAAATTATTCTTTTCACCAGTGGGGATTATGAGCATCTAGGGAAACTATACAAAATAGAATGTAATAGAATAAGATGTCTTTTCTCACCTTTGAAAATGAAAGTCACTCAGTCGTGTCCTACTCTTTGCAATCCCATGGACTATACAGTCGATGGAATTCTCTAGACCAGAATACTGGTGTGGGTAGCCTTTCCCTTCTCCAGGGGATCTTTCCAACCCAGGGATTGAACCCAGATCTCCCGTATTGCAGGCGGCTTCTTTACCAGCTGAGCCACAAGGAAAACCCAAGAATACTGGAGTGGGTAGCCTATCCCTTCTCCAGCAGATCTTCNCTCCAGGGGATCTTTCCAACCCAGGGATTGAACCCAGATCTCCCGTATTGCAGGCGGCTTCTTTACCAGCTGAGCCACAAGGAAAACCCAAGAATACTGGAGTGGGTAGCCTATCCCTTCTCCAGCAGATCTTCCCCACCCCGGAATTGAACTGGGGTCTTCTACATTCCAGGCAGATTCCTTACCAACTGAGCTATCACACAGGGACACACAGACCCATGAAATCAAGCTGACAACAGGCACACACACAGGCACAGAGGTGCCCACTGACAAAATGACATCCAGGCAGACACACAGACACACAGAAACACAGTCATCCAGTGACGGACATCCCAACACAGAGACACACTCATGGACCTCTTGCCACAGAGGACAAACAGGCACTGACCATCTGACAGAGACACACACTCCAACACATTGCCACACCGAATTCCCCATGTGGCATTCTTAAGCATTGTGTATTTCTTATCCTCCTTGTGCAGTTTCGTTTCTTGTCAAAGTTTGTTCTGGACGTTTCAGTCAAAGATTAGTTCAGGACAAAGGCCCTATTTAAGTAAATATACTTTTAGACTTAGTGGTTAAAGAATAAGATTTACTAATGTAATCCTTTACCTACAAAATTTTCAATGTGAACAAGTAGCATTAACGATGACAAATATTCCTAACGAGGAATCCTAATTTCAGATATATACAAGTCTCCCTTAAGCAAAATGTGAAAATGGCATGATTTTTTAATAAACATCGACTTTATATATCAAGCATATTGTGTAAGAATACAGAGAAATCTTACATAAGCTAAGGTCAAATGAGGGAAACAGAACTGTAATTTGGAATTAAATAAGCTAGAATTGGGGATAGAGAATAGCATGATGATTAAGGACACAGACCTTGGGTAGACTGCCTGGATTCAGACTCAGCTCTTTCATTTACTACAGGACATAATTTAATTTTCCCCTTCCTCAGTTTCCTCAGTTTTGCCCTTCTAAAACATGGAGATAAAAACAGAACTTATCTCCCAGGCTGTTATAAGGATTCAATGAATGAATCTATATGAAATATGTAGACCCTTCCTGGCATAGTAAGCACACAGTTAAGTGTCATCTTTAAAAATTACATGCATGCTAATCGAGGCTGAATGCCCTTATTCCTCAGAAGCCAGTCTTGCACCTACATTCATTGAATCTTGTTGTCCTAATACTCTATTTCCAGAAGAGAACAGAAATCAACAATTCTAAGCACCATCTCTCCCACCATCAATAATATCAGCACTTTCATCATCAGAATCTCCAACACTTCACCTTATTCTCATTTTGCATAAATCTTTGAACTTGAGGTGAGAGATGCTCTTTCTCCCTAAGCTCACAGCTCCCATGTGGAGAGGGACTAGTGTGTTTTCAGGTGGGAAGCATGTCATATGTGGTTTATATTCACAATGACTAAGTACCCAGATTCATAAATTTACTTTCACTGATTAGTTTCAAAGTTATCTCAATAAACTCAGCCTCACTCAATTGAGTTCCAACAAGCTTCCACCAGGAAGAAGGGGGCAAAGATGTAAAGTTATGGGAAATCCTGCCCTCTGTGGATTAAGCACATCCCTGGCACATTGCTAATTTACTTTCACTGATTAGTTTCAAAGTTATCTCAATAAACTCAGCCTCACTCAATTGAGTTCCAACAAGCTTCCACCAGGAAGAGGGGGGCAAAGATGTAAAGTTATGGGAAATCCTGCCCTCTGTGGATTAAGCACATCCCTGGCACATTGCATGTGTGAATGTCACACATGTCAGTACCATCCTCGTGTGCTGCAGGAACAGTTAGTGTTGAGAACTGCTATCCTAAGCGACATGCCAACAGTGACATATTGCCAGTGCTTTGCAAACTGGAAAGGCATACACAGATGTTCATCATCATTTTTGGTAAGTATATATTATAGAGAGAAGGCTCAGACATGACACGTCTGCTCTTTCCAAAGCATGAGAAAGTGTTTGGGACGGTTGTCCTGAGACATGATGTCTGTGACAATGAGCCATTCTTACCCATCCTCTGGAGCATATCTGGATTAGACTTGCCTGCTGGCCCATCAGTACCAAACACTCCACATACACAGAAATACACCCCAAAGGTTCCATGCTCAATTGCTCCCTTTTAGGGACATTTCCATCAGTAGTGGTGGTGGCAAGTGTGGAGAAGCAGCAATATGTCAAAAAATAAGCTAGAGATACTTCAAACAGAAAAGATCAATGAAAAATATAAAACATAACAACTGACCTGAATAATGGGTCCTTTGATCTTGGCAACAGACAATTTAGTAGAAAAGTGCTATTAAAATTAACATTTTAATACTATAATAGGCACTGAATTTAGTAAAATGCAGGTATAAGTAAATCAGGTATTTTGAAGAGTTGACTCATTGGAAAAGACTCTGCTGCTGGGAGGGATTGGGGGCAGGAGGAGAAGGGGACGACTGAGGATGAGATGGCTGGATGGCATCACGGACTCGATGGACGTGAGTCTGAGTGAACTCCGGGAGATGGTGATGGACAGGGAGGCCTGGCGTGCTGCGATTCATGGGGACACGACTGAGTGACTGAACTGAACTGAACTGAACACCATTAAAAAAGAAAAGATAGAAAGAAGAATAAAGGTAATAAATATGTAGCTTTAAAAATATATTTTTTTAATTTTATTTATTTATTTGGCTCTGTTGGGTCTTTGCTGTGTGGGCTTTTCTCTAGCTGTGAAGAGCAGGGGCTCACTCTCTAGTTACAGTATGTGGGCTTCTCATTGCAGTAGTTACAGTTGGCTTCTCATTGCAGTAGTTTCTCTTGTTGCAGAGCACAGGCTCCAGGGAGCTCAGGTTCAGTCATTGTGGCTCCCAGGCTCTAGAGCTCAGGCTCAGTCATTGTGGCACATGGTCTTAGTTGCTCCACAGCATATGGGATCTTCTCGGATCAGGGACCAGACCCGTGTCTCCTGCATTGGCAGGTGGATTTTTTACCACTGAGCCACCAGGGAAGCCCTGTAACTTTTGCTAGTAATCAATTTTTTATTATATCCTATCTTGGGGCATTTGCCATTAGAACAGAATGTATGATTAACATTAATAAGATTCAGAAGCCAAATAGTTGGTGATACCCATCTTATTATGAGGTACTAACCCATCCATTTACTTTGCATCACTGTTTCTGCTGGAGTCAATCAGCAGAGAAGGGCAATGACACTCCAAGGTCAGACAGTGTTACTACCTAATTCTAATTATAATGGGCAAGTCCACCATTAAGCTTCAGATTGAGAGAAATTCTAGTGAGTTGGCAAATATTTTCAATGTGTATATGTAGATCATCATATGTAACCACAATTTTTCAGACTCTGTGGCAAAGAGAAATGAAAATTCTGTGCTGTGTTTTAATTTGCTGCAAAATTTCTCCTTCAAGAACGACCCTTCTATTGAGCACCACTCTGCAAATCAGCCTCTATTAGAATGTTAAGGAACAAAATGAATATGTAATTAATTCTAGTACTGGAAGGCATGTCTCTCCCCCTGGGCTGCTTCTTTGAAGATAGCTGCCTGAAGTAAAACAGGAAACACCTACCTGACATCCTCTAAGCACACAGACTGATTAGAGCCCTCTGGGAAACATCCAGTGGATACCACTTGGCTCTCCAGCCTAAGTATTATTAATTAAAGACTCAATGCCAAGGTCTTCTTTGTTTATTGTAATGGTGATCTTAGATGGGGCTGATTGATCACTTCTCTATTAAGAATCCATGTATTGTACTCTCATTTGAAATGCATAGAGGTTATCATGGAGATTGAGTAATATATTTAATATAAAAATAAGGTTGAATTCAACAAGAATACTTTTGAAGTCAACTGGTTTCTTAGTACTCTGCTCCAGCTGCTTTTGGAGATAAAGTTTCCCTGATACAGACCCCATGCTCCTAATGCGGGAGAGCCGGGTTCAATCCCTGGTCAGGAAATGAGCTCCCACAAGCCACAACTAAAGATCCCACAAGTCACATGCCTCAACTAAGACTCAGTGTGACCCAAATAAATAAATAAATATTTAAAAAAACAAGATTGTCAGAGAATGTTACTGAAGCCTAGTAATATAATATTTCATGTTGGATAGAGCAGATGCACAAAAGTAATTGTATTCAGTAAATTCCTTGTTATTGTTTTCTAGTCACTAACTCATGTCCCATTCTTCATGACCCCGTAGACTGCAGCACACAAGACGACTCTGTCCTTCACTCTCTCTCAGAATTTGCTCAAATTCATGTCCATTGAGTCAATGATGCTGTCTAACCATCTAATCCTCTGCCTCTACCTTCTCCTTTTGCCTTCAGTCTTTTCCAGCATCAGGGTCTATTCCAGTTATTGGCTCTTTTCATCAGGTGGCCAAAGTATTGGAGCTTTAGCATCAGTCCTTCCAATGAATATTCAGGATTGATTTCCTTTAGGACTGACTGGTTTGATCTCCTTGCTTCCCAAGGGACTCTCAAGAGTCTTCTCCAGCATCACATTTTGAAAGCATCAATTCTACAGTGCTCAGCCTCTTTATGGTCCATATCTCATACCCATACATGGTTTCTGGAAAAACCGTAGCTTTGACTGTATGGACCTTTGTTGGCAAAGTGATGTCTTTGCTTTTAAAACCTTGTCTAGGTTAGTCATAGTTTTTCTTCCAAGGAGCAAGTGTCTTTAATTTCAAGGCTACAGAAAATCTGTCACTGCTTCCACTTTTTCCCCTTCTATTTGCCATGAACTCATGGGACTGGATGCATGATCTTAGTTCTTTGAATGTTGAGTTTTACACCAGCTTTTTCACTCTCCTCTTTCACCTTCATCTATAGGCTCTTTAATTCTTCACTTTCTACTGTTAGAGTGGTATCATCTGCATATCTGAGGTTGTTGATATTTCTTCCGGCAATCTTGATTCCAGGTTGTGATTCATCCAGCCTGGCATTTCACATGATGTACTCTGCATAGAAGTTAAATAAGCAAGCCTTTGTCTTACTCCTTTCTCAATTTTGAACCAGTTGTTCATGTCCAGTTTTAACTTTCCTACTTGACCTGCATACAGGTTTTTCAGGAGACAGGTAAAGTGCTCTAGTATTCCCGTCTCTTTAAGAATTTTCCACAGTTTCTTGTGATCCAAACAGTCAAGGCTTTAGGATAGTCAGTGGAGCAGAAGTAGGTGTTTTTCTGGAATTCCCTTGCTTTCTTTCAGTTAGTTCAGTTCAGTCGCTCAGTCGTGTCCAACTCTTTGCGACCCTGTGAATCACAGCACGCCAGGCCTCCCTGTCCATCACCAACTCCCGGCGTTTACCCAAATTCATGTCCATCGAGTCAGTGATACCATCTAGCCATCTCATCTTGTCGTCCCCTTCTCCTCCTGCCCCCAATCCCTCCCAGCATCAGGGTCTTTTCCAATTAGTCAACTCTTCACATGAGATGTCCAAAATATCGGAGTTTCAGCTTCAGCATCAGTCCTTCCATTGAACACCCAGGACTGATCACCTTTAGGATGGATTGGTTGGATCTCCTTGCAGTCCAAGGGACTCTCAAGAGTCTTCTCCAACACCGCAGTTCAAAAGCATCAGTTCTTCAGTGCTCAGCTTTCTTCATGATCCAACAAATACTGGCAATTTGATCTTTGGTTCCTCTGCCTTTTCTAAACCCAGCTTGTACATCTGAAAGTTCTCAGTTTACATAGTGCTACAGCCTTACCTCACTTTACTCCTCCTCCTTCTAAGTCGCTTCAGTCATGTCCAACTCTGTGCGACCCCACAGACGGCTGCCCACCAGGCTCCTCTGTCCCCGGGATTCTCCAGGCAAGAATATTGGAGTGGGTTGCCATTTCCTTCTCACTTTACTAGCGTGTGAGATAAGTGCAATTGTGTGGTAGTTTGAACATTCTTTGGCATTGCCCTTCTTTGGGATTGGAATGAACACTGACCTTTTCCAGACCTGTGGCCACTGCTGAGTTTTCCAAATTTATTCATATTGAATATGACACTTTCACAGCATCATCTTTCAGGATTTGAAATAGCTCAACTGGAATTCCATCACCTCCACTAGCTTTGTTCATAATAATGTTTCTTATCACCCACTTGACTTCACACTCCAGGATGTCTGGCTCTAGACGAGTGAACATACCATCGTGGATATCCAGGTCATTAAGACTTTTTTTGTATAGTTCTTCAATATATTCTTGCCATCTCTTCTGCTTCTGTTAGATCCTTATCATTTCTGTCCTTTGTCATTTCCATCCTTGCACAAAATGTTCCCTTAATATCTCCAATTTTCTTGAAGAGATTTCTAACCTTCCCTTTCTATTGTTTTCTTCTATTTCTTTGCATTGTTCATTTAAGGAAGCTTTCTTATCTCTCCTTGTTATTGTCTGGAACTCTGTATTCAGTTGGTTATACCTTTCCCTTTCTCCTTTACCTTCATTTCTCTTCTTTCCTCAGCTATTTATAAAGCCTCAGCCTTCAGAATGGGAGAAAATAATAGTAAATGAAGCAACTGACAAAGAATTAATCTCAAAAATATACAAACAACTCTTGTGGCTCAATTCCAGAAAAATAAAAGACCCAATCAAAAAGTGGGCCAAAAAACTAAACAGACATTTCTCCAAAGAAGACATACAGATGGCTAACAAACACATGAAAAGATGCTCAACATCACTCATTATCAGAGAAATGCAAATCAAAACCACAATGAGGTACCATTTCATGCCAGTCAGAATGGCTGCTTTCAAAAAGTCTACAAGCAGTAAATGCTGGAGAGGGTGTGGAGAAAAAGGGAACCCTCTTACACTGTTGGTGGGAATGCAAACTAGTACAGCCACTATGGAGAACAGTGTGGAGATTCCTTAAAAAACTAAAGAGAATTGCCTTATGACCCAGCAATCCTGCTGCTGGGCATACCCACCGAGGAAACCAGAATTGAAAGAGACACGTGTGTGCCAATGTTCATCGCAGCACTGTTTATAATAGCCAGGACATGGAAGCAACCTAGATGTCCATCAGCAGACAAATGGATAAAATAGCTGTGGTACATATACACAATGGAATATTATTCAGCCATTAAAAAGAATACATTTGAATCAGTTCTAATGAGGTGGATGAAACTGGAGCCTATTATACAGAGTGAAGTAAGCCAGAAAGAAAAACACCAATACAGTATACTAACACATATATATGGAATTTAGAAAGATGGTAATGATAACCCTGTATGCGAGACAGCAAAAGAGACACAAATGTATAGAACAGTTTTTTGGACTCTGTGAGAGGGAAGAGGGGGATGATTTGGGAGAATGGCATTGAAAAATGTATATTATCATATGTGAAATGAATCACCAGTCCAGGTTTGATGCAGGATACTGGATGCTTGGGGCTGGTGCACTGGGATGACCCAGAGGGATGGTATGGGGAGGGAGGTGGGAAGGGAGTTCAGGATGGGGAACACATATACACCCATGGCGGATTCATGCTGATGTATGACAAAACCAATACAATATTGCAAAGTAATTAGCATCCAATTAAAATAAATATATTTAAAATATATATATATAAAGCCTCCTCAGACAACCAATTTTCCTTTCTTACATTTCTTTTTCTTGGGATTGGTTTTGGTCACTGCATCTTGTACAATATACAAATCTCCATCCATAATTCTTCAGGTACTCTGTCTTCCAGATCTAATCCCTTGAATCTGTTTGTCACTCCCACTGTATAATTTAGGTCATACCTGAATGGCCTAGTGGTTTTTCCTACTTCTTTTAATTTAAGTCTGAATTTTGCAATAAGAAATGCATGATCTGGGCCATAGTCAGCACAGGTTTTGTTTTTACTGACTCTATAGAGCTTCTCCATCTTGACTGCAAAGAATGTACTAAATCTGATTTTGGTATTGACCATTTGGTGATGTCCATGTATAGAGTTGTCTCTTGTGCTATTGGAAAAAGGTATTTGCTGTCACTAATGTGTTCTCATGGCAAAATGCTGTTAGTCTTTGCCCTGCTTCATTTTGTACTCCAAGGCCAAACTTGCCTGTTACTCCAGGTATCTCTTGACCTCCTACTTTTGCACTCCAGTCACCTCTGATGAAAAGGACATCTTTTTTTTGATGTTGGTTCTATAAGGTCTTGGAGAAGGCAATGGCCACCCACTCCAGTCTCTTGCGTGGAGAATCCCATGGACGGAGGAGCCTGGTAGGCTGCGGTCCATGGAGTCGCAAAGAGTCAGACACAACTGAGTGACTTCACTTTGACTTTTCACTTTCATGCACTGGAGAAGGAAATGGCAACCCACTCCAGTGTTCTTGCCTGGAGAATCCCAGGGATGGCGGAGCCTGGTGGGCTGCCGTCTATGAGGTCACACAGAGTCAGACATGACTGAAGTGACTTAGCAGCAGCAGCAGCTATAAAGTCTTGTAAGTCTTCATAGACCAGATCAACTTCAGCTTCTTTGGCATTAGTGTTTGGGGTATAGACTTGGATTACTGTGATAAAGAATGGTTACCTTGGAAGCAAACCAAGATCTTTCTGTCATTTTTGAGATTGCACTCAAGGTACTGCATTTTGGATTCTTTTGTTGAACCTAGGGACTACTCTGTTTCTTCTAAGGAATTCTTGCCAACAGTGGTCATTTGAATGAAGTTCAGATGAATTATGAATGAAATACAGTCATCTGAATGAAATTCACCCATTTCCATCCATTTAGTTCACTAATTCCTAAGATGTCAGTGTTCACTCTTGACATCTCCTGATTGACCATGTCCAGTTTATCTTGATTCATGCACCTATCATTCCAGGTTTCTGTGCAATATTGTATTTACTGCATTGGACTTTAGTTTCACCACCAGACACATCCACAACTGAGTGTCATTTCCACTTTGGCCCACTTACTTTGTTCTTTCTGGAGCTATTAGTAATTCCCTTCCACTCTTCCCCAGCAGCATTTTGGACACTTTGTGACCTGGGTGCTCATTTTCCAGTGTCATATATTTTCGCCTTTTCATACTGTTCATGGTGTTCTCGTGGCAAGAATACTGGAGTGGTTTGCCATTCCCTCCTCCAGTGGACCATGTTTTGTCAGAACTCTCCACTGTGACCCATCTGTTTTTGGTGGCCCTGCACAGTATGACTCANCCTGGTGGGCTGCCGTCTATGAGGTCACACAGAGTCAGACATGACTGAAGTGACTTAGCAGCAGCAGCAGCTATAAAGTCTTGTAAGTCTTCATAGACCAGATCAACTTCAGCTTCTTTGGCATTAGTGTTTGGGGTATAGACTTGGATTACTGTGATAAAGAATGGTTACCTTGGAAGCAAACCAAGATCTTTCTGTCATTTTTGAGATTGCACTCAAGGTACTGCATTTTGGATTCTTTTGTTGAACCTAGGGACTACTCTGTTTCTTCTAAGGAATTCTTGCCAACAGTGGTCATTTGAATGAAGTTCAGATGAATTATGAATGAAATACAGTCATCTGAATGAAATTCACCCATTTCCATCCATTTAGTTCACTAATTCCTAAGATGTCAGTGTTCACTCTTGACATCTCCTGATTGACCATGTCCAGTTTATCTTGATTCATGCACCTATCATTCCAGGTTTCTGTGCAATATTGTATTTACTGCATTGGACTTTAGTTTCACCACCAGACACATCCACAACTGAGTGTCATTTCCACTTTGGCCCACTTACTTTGTTCTTTCTGGAGCTATTAGTAATTCCCTTCCACTCTTCCCCAGCAGCATTTTGGACACTTTGTGACCTGGGTGCTCATTTTCCAGTGTCATATATTTTCGCCTTTTCATACTGTTCATGGTGTTCTCGTGGCAAGAATACTGGAGTGGTTTGCCATTCCCTCCTCCAGTGGACCATGTTTTGTCAGAACTCTCCACTGTGACCCATCTGTTTTTGGTGGCCCTGCACAGTATGACTCATAGCTTCATTGAGTTATGCAAATACCTTCACCATGACAAGGCTGTGATTCATTGAAGTTAGCTTTACATTTTGTTTTAGAATTAAGTGCCGATTTTTCAGGTGTATTTATCTTCATATTTGCCAAGGTTTAACACTGGGTTATGCACACATTGGGACTTCCCTGGTAGCTCAGTGGTAAAGAATCTGCCTGCAATGCAGAAGATCAAGGTTTAATTCCTGGGTCAGGAAGATCCCCTGGAGGAGGGCATGGCAACACACTCCAGTATTCTTGCCTAGAGAATCCATGGACAGAGGAGCCTGGCAGTCTGCAGTCCATAGGGTTGCACAGAGTGGTCACAACTGAGACAACTAAACAGCAGCAGCAACATGCACATATTAGCTGAATAAACTTACACAAATGATTATCCTTTCTGGATCTCAATATTGTTGCCTTGTAAATGGAAATAAAAGTAACACCTACTGCCACAGGGCTGTTGTGAATCCTTACATGTGATGCACTTGACACTCAGCAGGCAGTGAGTCAGAGTTGGGTTTTGCATTATTTCACTGCTGTTTGCATATAGTTTGGAAATGTATTTAGGATTATTTCTTCAGAATAGCGTTCTAGAAGTAGAATTGCTAGAGGAAATGGTAAGAGGGGTTTTTTTGAATGTTATACATGTAGTTATACTGCTTTTCTAGAGGATTAAAACAATTTCTGCTTTCATTAGTAATAGAAGAGAATTCCCATTACACTGAGCCCTAGGAAGCATTAAGCTTCATAATTCTTTCAGGTGCTTATTTGATAGCTGCATAGTGGCATTTCAATATTAATTTATAAGGTCATTGATGGTAGGGACATGGTCTATCTTGTTCATCACTATATCCTAGCACAGTTCAGTTCAGTTCAGTCACTCAGTCGTGTCCGACTCTTTGCGACCCCATGAATCGCAGCAAAAAAAAAAAAAAAAAAAGAACAAATGAGTGAATAAGAAATTTGCCACTTTCGTTAATTTTTTGGACTAATACATAAACAAATTCATTAATTAAGGGGTAATTTCTATAACAATTTTTTGCACATTTATTAGGTTTAACTTTTCTATTATTTATGTGTGCTTCAATAAATTATTGTTTTTCTTAGTGATTTGCTATGAGTATTACCCCCAGTTTATTTACCTTTTGACTTTATTTTATGATACATTGAAATTTTGCTCTGTTTTTACATCTACTGCTTGTTTCCTTTGGGATTCCTTTTAGTGGTTTTAAGAATAGGATGCTTCCATTGCAACAAAAAGAATTAAATATCTAGGAATAAACTTACCTAAGAAGACAAAATAACTGTACACACAAAACTATAAGACACTAATGAAAGAAGTCAAAGATGACATAAACAGATGGAGAGATATTCCATGTTCTTTGGTAGGAAGAATCAATATTGTGAAAATGACTATACTACCAAATGCAATATACAGATTCAATGTGATCCCTATCAAATTATCAATTGGCATTTTTTACAGAACTAGAACAAAACATTTCACAATTCATATGGAAACAAAAAAGACCCCAAATACCCAAAACAGTCTTGAGAAAGAAGAATGAAGCTAGAGGAGTCAACCTTCTTGACTTCAGATTATACTACAAAGCTACAGCCATTGAGACAGTATGGTACTAGCACAAAAACAGAAATATAGACCAATGGAACAAGGTAGAAAGCCCAGAAATAAACCCATGCACCTATGGGTACCTTATTTTTGACAAAGGAGGCAAGAATATACAATGGGGCAAAGACAGCCTCTTCAATAAATGGTGCTGGGAAAACTGGACAGCTACATGTAAAAAATGAAATTAGAACACTACCTAGCACCATACACAAAGATAAACACAAAGATAAACTCTTAGATTAAAGACCTAAATCTAAGACCAGAAACTATAAAACTCTTAGAGGAAAACATAGGCAGAAGAACACTTGATGACATAAATCAAAGCAAAATCCTCTATAACCCACTTCCTAGAGTAATGGAAATAAAAGCAAAAGTAAACAAGTGGGACCTGATTAAACTGAAAAGCTTTTGCACAGCAAAGGAAATTATAAGCAAGGTGAAAAGACAGTCCTTTAAATGGGAAAAAAAATAGCAAATGAAACAACTGACAAAGGATTAATTTCCAAATATATAAGCAGCTCACGTAACTCAATGCTACAAAAATAAACAACCCAATAAAAAGTGGGGAAAAGACGTAAACAGACCTTATTCCAAAGAAGACATACAGATGCCTAACAAACACATTACTTTGCCAACAAAGGTCCATCTAGTAAGGCTATGGTTTTTCCAGTGGTCATGTATGGATGTGAGAGTTGGACTGTGAAGAAAGGTGAGCACCAAAAAATTGATGCTTTTAAACTGTGGTGTTGGAGAAGACTCTTGAGAGTCCCTTGGACTGCAAGGAGATCCAACCAGTCCATTCTAAAGGAGATCAGCCTTGGGTGTTCTTTGGAAGGAATGATGCTAAAGCTGAAACTCCAGTACTTGGGCATCATGCGAAGAGTTGACTCATTGGAAAAGACTCGAATGCTGGGAGGGATTGGGGGCAAAAGGAAAAGGGAACAACAGAGGATGAGATGGCTGGATGGCATCACTGACTCGATGGACGTGAGTTTGCGTGAACTCCGGGAGTTGGTGATGGACAGGGAGGCCTGGCGTGCTGCAATTCATGGGATCGCAAAGAGTCGGACACGACTGAGCAACTGAACTGAACTGAACAAACACATGAAAAGATGCTCAACATCGCTCATTATTAGAGAAATGCAAATCAAATCTACAATGAGATCTCACCTCACATTGGTCAGAGTGGCCATCATCAAAAAGTCTACAAACAATAAATGCTGGAGAGGGTGTGAAGAAAAGGGAACATTCTTGCACTGTTGGTGGGAATGTGAATTGACACAGCCACTATGGAAATGGGTATGGAGATTCCTTGAAAACCTAGGAATAAAACCACCATATGACCCAGCAATCCCACTCCTAGGCTTATACCCTGAGGAAACCAGGATTGAAAAAGACACATGTATCCCATTGTTCATTGCAGCACTATTTACAATAGCTAGAACATGGAAGCAACCTAGATGTCCATTGGTAGATGAATGAATAAAGAAGTTGAGGTACATATACACAGTGGAATATTACTCAGCCATTAAAAGGAACACATTTGAGTCAGTTCTGATGAGGTGGATGAACCCAGAACCTATTATATGAAGTGAAGTGAGTCACAGAAAGATAAATATCGTATTCTAATGCAGATATACAGAATTTAGAAGAGTGGTACTGAAGAATTTATTTACAGGGCAGCAGCAGAGAAACAGACATAGAGAATAGACTTATGGGCATGGAGAGAGGGGAAGAGAGGGTGAGATGTATGGAAAGAGTAACGTGGAAACATACATTACCATATGTAAAATACCAGCCAATGGGACTTTGCTGTATGGCTCAAGAAACTCAAACAGGGGCTCTATATCAACCTAGAGGGTTGAGATGGGGAGGGAGAAGGGAGGGAGGTTCAGAAGGGAGAGGATATATGTATGCCTATGGCTGATTCATATTGAGGTTTGATAGAAAACAACAAAATTCTGTAAAGCAATTATCCTCAAAATTCTGTAAAGCAATTATCCTTCAATTACTAGGATGCTTATTCTTCCTTCTCCCCTTCAATCTTCTCAAAACAATAAAACTGTAATGTTCACTTATATCAGTTTTTATGGTTTAATTTTTACTTTTAATGTTTTAGTCTATGTGAGATTCAGTTTCATGTGTGGAACAGTGTCAGAGTTTAAATTTAAAATGTTCCCCTAGGACTTTCCTCGGGGAAGGCAATGGCACCCCACCCCAGTACTCTTGCCTGGAAAATCCCATGGACGGAGTAGCCTGGTGGGCTGCAGTCCATGAAGTCGCTAACAATCAGACAGACTGAGCGACTTCACTTTCACTTTTCTCTTTCATGCATCGGAGAAGGAAATGGCAACCCACTCCAGTATTCTTGCCTGGAGAATCCCAGGGATGGGGGAGCCTGGTGGGCTGCCGTCTATGGGGTCACACAGAGTCGGACACGACTGAAGTGACTTAGCAGCAGCAGGACTTTCCTGGCCATACTTACTCCTTGGAAGGAAAGTTATGACCAACCTAGATAGCATATTGAAAAACAGAGATATTACCTTGCCAACAAAGTCCGTCTAGTCAAGGCTATGGTTTTCCAGTGGTCATGTATGGATGTGAGAGTTGGACTATGAAGAAAGCTGAGCACCAAAGAACTGATGCTTTTGAACTGTGGTGCTGGAGAAAACTCTTGAGAGTCCCTTGGACTGCAAGGAGATCCAACCAGTCCATCCTAAAGGAGATCAGTCCTGGGTGTTCATTGGAATGACTGATGCTGAAGCTGAAACTCCAGTACTTTGGCCACCTCATGTGAAGAGTTGACTCATTGGTAAAGACCCTGCGCAGGCACAGGAGGGCCTAGAGGAGCTGTCCCACGTTGAAGGTCAGGAACTGCAGCGGTAAAGAGATACCCCTCTTCCAAGGTAAGGAGCAGCGGCTGTGCTTTGCTAGAGCAGCCGTGAAGAGACAACCCACACCCAAGGTAAGAGAAACCCAAGTAAGATGGTAGGTGTTGGAAGAGGGCATCAGAGGGCAGACACACTGAAACCATACTCGCAGAAAACTAGTCAATCTAATCACACTAGGACCAGGGCCTTGTCTAACTCAATGAAACCAAGCCATGCCTGCAGGGCAACCCAAGGCGGGCGGGTCATGGTGGAGAGGTCTGACAGAACGTGGTCCACAGGAGAAGGGAATGGCAAGCCACTTAAGTATTCTTGCCTTGAGAACCCCATGAACAGTAAGAAAAGGCAAGATGATAGGATATCAAAAGAGAATCTCCCCAGGTCGTTAGGTGCCCAATATGCTACTGGAGATCAGTGGAGAAATAACTCCAGAAAGAATGAAGGGATGGAGCCAAAGCAAAAACAATACCCAGTTGTGCATGTGACTGGTGATAGAAGCAAGATCCGATGCTGTAAAGAACAATATTGCATAGGAACCTGGAATGTCAGGTCCATGAATCAAGGCAAATTGGAAGTGGTCAAACAAGAGATGGCAAGGGTGAAC
>SJYX01015306.1:53319-76436 GCA_006410675.1 Oreotragus oreotragus | reverse complement strand
TTGGAAGGAATGATGCTAAAGCTGAACTCCAGTACTTTGTCCACCTCATGGAAAGAGTTGACTCATTGGAAAAGACTCTGATGCTGGGAGGGATTGGGGGCAAGAGGAGAAGGGGACAACAGAGGATGAGATGTCTGGATGGCATCACCGACTCCATGGATGTGAGTTTGAGTGAACTCCGGGAGTTGGTGATGGACAGGGAGGCCTGGCGTGCTGCGTTTCATGGGGTCGCAAAGAGTCGGACAGGACTGAACTGAAATGGTCAGGTCCACTTTTTATATTATCAGTATATTTGTATGCTTGATTTGTAAGACAAGCTTAGGCTCTCATGCTTTTTTTTTTTTTTTTTCCTGTGCTGAATTAATATTTTTTTCTAGGAGTGACTTTAAAAATGCATTAGTTCAGTTGTCTCCAGGTAAGAAAAATTATCCTTTAGCATTGATTTCATATACATTCTCTAAAATGAAATATGGACACAAAATCATATTCACAACCAGAAATTGTACAAATCAATGCTAAGATTCTTTCATACTTGAAATAGAAAGCTAGTAATATCTACTCATAGAACTTTCCAATCTCATCTGTTTTTCTGCTAATGGATACTCATTCTGACAGAAGTCTTAAGGACCATTTCACCTTGTGACTCTCTTCACCCTTCCCCTTTATGCAAATAAGATGACTCTTAACATCTAGTCAAATCAGCACAACAGGCTTTTCATCATTTTTAATGGAATGTCAGCTTTGCCACCTGCTTTTATCCCCCTTCAGTCTGCAACATAAACTAGTCAACAAAGGCTGTCATCAGAGAGAGTTATCATCAGTGGCTTACTTGTTATTCTATTCCCATCAGAAATTCAGCTGACAGATATTCAAAGGTCATAGCCCAAGGGATATGCAACCTGCCAATTCCGACAATTTTGTCTTAAATTTTAGCCTTCTCTTGATATAAAGTATTAGAAAGCTGTAAACACATATCAGCAGTATGATGTAATGTTTAAAAACAGAGACTCAGAAGTCAGATAAGAGCTCAGATAAGAGTTCAGAATGAGACCCCACCACTTACTTTCAGTGGAACCTTATCTAAATCTCATAATCTTTCTAAACTTCATTTCTTTATCTTCAAAATAGGGACAAAAATAATGGTGAAGAAACATATTTCTCTCGATAAACCAATGGTATTTTGTTAAACCAAATAACTAGTTGTTATGACTCTGTTGTGTTTCCTTTTTTACTTGTTGTCTGGGAAAACAGAGGACTCACTCTGTTTAAAGCTCAATTAAAATGAGTATCTGAGATCTGGTCAAGATACCACTATTTGGTAAGGTGAGCAGTCTTTTGTCTAAGACCAGTGGATTTTCCATAATCTTACTGCCCTGAGCAGTTTCCCTGGAACAAACAACTAGCCCATATTGGCACCGGGGTGTCGGTTCTCAGTCCCAGTATCTCCATCAGGTCAGTGCTTACAGTCATGCTGAAGTGAAGTGAAGTCGCTCAGTCGTGTCTGACTCTTTGTGACCCCACAGACTGTAGCCTACCAGGCTCCTCTGTCCATGGGATTTTCCAGGAGATAGTACTGGAGTGGATTGCCATTTCCTTCTCCAGGGGATCTTCCCAACCCAGGGATCAACCTGGGCCTCCCGCATTGTAGACAGACGCTTTATGTCTGAGCCAGCAGAGAAGTCCTAATAGTCATGCTTCTCCCATCCAAAGGCTAACCTGGCCCGACTGCTTAGCTTCTGAGACAGACGAGATTGGGTGCATTCATGGTGGTATGGCCGTAGACTGGTCATACTTCTCAAGGATATTTGCTGCTGCTTTTCCCCCCCAAATTTCCTGTTGGAACTGCCTTGTTATGTACACATATTTTACTGTAATAGCCTCAAAACATTTAAAGCAGAAATGATAAATGGTAATAATAATAATAAAAGTGATAGTATCCAAACCATCAGCAGGTGCAAAGAAAGCAAAAGTGGCTGTATGCTATAATGGTTAATGTATGCGATCTTGGTCAGACATGGGTTTTAATCATGGCCCTGAGCAAGTTATTTACTTCTTGCTGTCTCAATTTCTTAATTTGTTAGATGAGCATAACATTGCTAAATAGGGTTACTTTGAAGATTAACTAAGATAGAGCAAAATGTTTGGAGTAGTTAAGTTCCCAATAAACAGTAGTTTAAGAAAAAAGGATGAAATTACAACTTGGCATTTTAAAGATTGAGTATTATGTTGAAGCAAAGTTGAGATTTGGAGAGGAAAACTGTCCCTTGGCATTTTAAGATCAAGAAACATGAACTGGAGTAGACAAAAAAGGGCTTAACTTTAACCTGGTCCTGCTAAGTTCAAGGATTATTTAAAGAATATCACAAAGCCCTGATTTTGGTTAAATTTTCTGAGATAGTCTAATTCCAAATTCCAGAGCTGGAAATGGACCTGGTAATCACTTTAGTCTTAAAATCAAGATATCCAGATATCCCAGGAGCAGCCAACATTGCTTCCATTTCTTTCTCTACTAAATGGAAAATTTATGAACTGCTGCCTAACTTGACTTTTCCATTTTAGTGTAGAAAGAACATTTAGATTGAAAAGCAACTGCCCACTGGTAAATGAGGCAATTAATACCTTTGAGTCTAGGTACACTTGAATGGCCTTTCAGGTCAGTTATTTGTTCTCCTTCTTGGGATAA
This sequence comes from Oreotragus oreotragus, assembly GCA_006410675.1. Taxonomy (NCBI): domain Eukaryota; kingdom Metazoa; phylum Chordata; class Mammalia; order Artiodactyla; family Bovidae; genus Oreotragus; species Oreotragus oreotragus. Next base: position 73,753 of record SJYX01015306.1, on the reverse strand, counting down.
CTAGGAGAAGGATGGGAGAGATTAGTTTCTAAAGAGGAAAATTTATTATCTCTACCTTTAGAAATACCACTATATTTATATGGCAAATTTCTACTAAACCCTCTTTTAAAATGCACTTTTCTACTAATTAGGAAGAATTACTAGGAAAACATTTTATATTTATTTGATATTTGTATATTAAATGATATTAAATAGCGTATTAAAAAGCAGAGCCATTACTTTGCCAACAAAGGTCCATCTAGTCAAGGTTATGGTTTTTCCAGTGGTCATATATGGATGTGAGAGTTGGACTATAAAGAAAGCTGAGTGCCAAAGAATTAATAATTTTGAACTGTGGTGTTGGAGAAGACTTTTGAGAGTCCTTGGACTGGAAAATCAAACCAGTCAGTCTTAAGGAAATCAGTCCTGAATATTCATTGGAAGAACTAATGCTGAAGCTGAAGCTCCAATACTTTGGTCACCTGATATGGAGAACTGACTCATTGGAAAAGACCTTGATGCTAGGAAAGATCAAACGCAGGAAGAGAAGGGGATGACAGAGGATGAAATAGTTGGATGGCATCACTGACTAAATGGACATGAGTTTGAGCAAGCTCTGGGACTTAGTGGAGGACAGGGAACCTGGCGTGCTGCATTCCATGGGGTTGCAAGAAGTTGGATACAACTGAGCGACTGAACTGAAACTTGTAGTTTTTCAAGTGCTTATTGTTTTTGCTTTCTTACTCCCATTCTACTGCATTCATCAAATATTTATTGAACACGTTTTAGTTGCCAGAAACTGGTCTAGGTCCTGAAGACAAGACAAGACAAGAAACAAGACAACATTCTTGTTCTCATGAAATTTGTGTGGGTGAGGTGGACAGCAAATATAATGTCACATTATAAGATGAGAAATCTTCATGGAGGGACTGGGTTGGTGTGTTGGGGTGTGGTGACATCGGGAGTTCTGTTTTGATCACATTAGGTTTTGAGATGCCTATTAGATATCCAAGTGAGGCAGATAATCCAAGCCATGGGCCCAGATGTGATCACCTATGAAGTGACAAGAGAAGACATCTGACAATCAGGCCTCAGACACTCCAATATACAGAAGTCAGTGAAGAAGACTAAATCTTAGAGATAAATGTGCTTCCAAAAGGAGAAAATAAAGAACTGTGCAAATAAGATGAAACTAAGAACTGGTCATTAGATTGGGAAGATGGAGGTGGCCAATGACCTTGGCAAGAGATTTCCCTGGAGTAGAGTGAGTCAAAGCCTAATTAGAGTGGGCCATAGAGAGAATGCAAAGAAATGGAGACATCAGTATAAGCAAATTTAGTTGAGGATTTGGGCATGAAAGGCAGCAGAGGGATGGGGGTGTTATTATTTTCTTTCTTGGTTACTATTTCTTTCTGTGGTGGTGGTTTATTTTAATGGGAGATGAGTGTTTGTTAGCTGAAAAACCTTAAAGAAGGATAAACTGGAGAAGAGAGGTAGAAGGGGTAATTGCAAAAGTAAAGTCCTTGAGCAGCTGAAATCTGCTTTCCTGATATGCATGAAAATACAAATCTTAAAATGAAAACCAAAGATTCTTGTACAGATTTCAAGAACTCAAAGTTAAGATAGGGTGAAGATGATGTGGGTAGGGGAAAGGGGAAACTGGGAAGCTGAGGCGGCAGTATGTTCAGTTCAGTTCAGTTCAGTCTCTCAGTCATGTCCGACTCTTTGCAACCCCATGAATCGCAGCACACCAGGCCTCATTTTTTTTAATTTTACTTTATTTTACTTTACAATACTGTATTGGTTGTGCCATACATCAACATGAATCCGCCATGGGTGTACATGAGTTCCCAATCCACCTACTTTTAAAAATTGTGTTATTTTAATCTTTATTACACACAGACATTCTCTAAGTATGTTCAGGTCACCTTGTGTAATTTGTAAGGGTGAAATTGCAAACTCAGTTTCTCGTCTTTTTGAGTTTATTAGCACCTGTACAAAATTTCCCCTCTTTAAATTTTTTCTTATGTTTACCTCATTATTTCTGTCTATAATAGAAAATTTTCTTTAAAGTTATTGCTGCTATAAAGGGAAATACAGTTCTCGAAGTGCCAGTTAACTCAACCCTTCGTTGTTATGTATTTTTAAAGTTGCATATACACGTCAAAATACTTAACTAAAGTGGAATGACATAAACATGAAATCTTTCTTCACACTGCCCAACCTCCAGCCCCACTCTACAGAAGTAACCACTTCTATTAGTTTGTTATGACAAATTATCATAAACTTTGTGGATTAAAAAAATACATTCTTATAGATCTGTAGTTCAGAAGTCTGAAATTCATCTCCCTGGGCTAAAATGGAGATGTTAACAAAGCTGTCTGTTTCTAACTTCAGCTAAATGTCATCCTGCATAGCACATCCCTGACAACCAATCACAATTTCCCTGGCTTGCTGCTCTGTGCCAGATGCTTTGCTGCATATAAAAGAAGACAAAGATCAGTAGTAAAAAGCCAGGCTTCTTATAGTGTTGTTATTGTTGTTCAGTTGCAAAATCATGTCTGATTTTTTGTGACCCCATAAACTACAGCACACCAGGCTTCCCTGTCTTTATAGCATTACCCTCAGTAAATGTTGGCATGTGTGTAGTGTTATTAATAATAGCTAGCATATATTGAACACCTACTATGTATGAAGTACTATGCCAAAGATTTACGATTATTTCTCTGATTTAATCCTCTGATGTACATATGATTGTTATCCTCATGTTTCATCACATGAGTAAGCTGCAGTATAAGGAGATTCACTCACTTGCCAAAGGCCATTGACAAGAAAGTAATAGAGCAGGGATTTATTCAGTTTCCTTGGGCTTCAAATTTTAAGCCCAACAGGATTTCTCTGTTGCCAAATGATAAACAAAAATAAAAACTACAATATATGTTTGTTTTGAAAGACTTGGAAACAAAATTATGAAAAGAGGCAGCGATGATTCATAAAGATAAAGGTATTTTGTAATCAGACAGACGTGACTTTGAATTCTGACCCTGCGCCAACTGGCTCTTTCACTTCTCTTATCATGTTTCTTATCTGTAAAAAGGAATTTATGAGATTACATGAGATACGAAACACTGGCTTTCATGAAAAAGAGGGCTTTCCTGGTAGCTCAGCTGGTGAAAAAGCCACCTGCAATGCAGGAGACCCTGGTTCGATCCCTGGGTCAGGAATATCCACTAGAGAAGGGATAGATCACTTCTCTTATCATGTTTCTTATCTGTAAAAAGGAATTTATGAGATTACATGAGATACGAAACACTGGCTTTCATGAAAAAGAGGGCTTTCCTGGTAGCTCAGCTGGTGAAAAAGCCACCTGCAATGCAGGAGACCCTGGTTCGATCCCTGGGTCAGGAATATCCACTAGAGAAGGGATAGGTTACCCACTCCAGTATTCTTGGGCTTCCCTGGTGGCTCAGCTGGTAAGGAATCCTCCTGCAATGTGGGAGACCTGGCTTCCATCTCTGGATTGGGAAGATCCCCTGGAGAAGGGATAGGCTACCCACTCCAGTATTCCTGCCTGGAGAATTCCATGGACTATCCATGGGGTCACAAAGACTCAGATATGACTGAGTGACTTAAGTGAAACATTGGGTTTCTTGAAAAAGAACAAAATAATGTCATTGCAGCAATATGAATGCATCTAGGGACTGAAGAGACTTAGCAGCGGCAGCAGCAGAGACGATATTCACCCCACTCCAGTACTCTTGCCTGGAAAATCCCATGGACGGAGGAGTCTGGTGGGCTGCAGTCCATGGGGTCGCTAGGAGTCAGGCATGACTGAGCGACTTCACTTTCACTTTTCACTTTCACGCATTGGAGAAGGAAATGGCAACCCACTCCAGTGTTCTTGCCTGGAGAATCCCAGGGACAGAGGAGCCTGGTAGGAAGCCGTCTGTGGGGTCACACAGAGTCGGACACGACTGAAGCGACTTAGCAGCAGCAGCAGAGACTCTTACTCAGTGAAGTAAGTCAGAAAAAAACAAATACCATATGATATCACTTATATGTGGATTCTTAAAGAAAGGTACAAATGACCTTATTTACAAAAGAGAAATAGAGTCACAGATGTAAAAAACAAAGTTACAGTTATCGTTGAGGAAAGGGAGGAAGGATAAACTAGATTAGGATTGACATATAGACACTACTGTGTGCGAAATAGATAACTAATAAGGACCTAGAGTGTAGCAAGGGAACGCTTAATACTCTGTAATGACCTATATGGGAGAAGAATCTTAAAAAAGATCAGATATATGTATATGTATAGCTGATTCACTTTGCTGTACAGCATACACTAACACAACATATTAAATCAGCTATTTGCCAATAAAAATGTGAAAAACAAAAAGCACTGGAACTAACAGATTTATTCAATGTTAATTTGATTCCTTGGATATTAACAAAATTCAAGTACCTAATTATTTTGTGCAGTTCACCACAAAGCACAAATATGCATTCAATAATTTCTTTTTAATGATATAAACCTTTTTCTAAGCATCACTAAAATTAGAAATGTAAATTTTCTGGAAATGTCCAAGCTACGGAGAAAAGATCAGGTATTGTGTTAGGGAAGTAGAAATATATACAATTATATAAAGTTATTTATTCTGGAATATGAAATATATTACTTGTATTAGTGTAGATCCAATGATCATACACTTTTGTGTAGCATTTGATTGAGCCTCTCTATCTCTTCAAAGCTGCACCAGGGTATAAATAAGGTATGAATAACACCAAATGTAAGTGAAATTGGGACCTCAGGAATGTTAAGGGTGGGCATGCAATTTAGTACAACAGCCTTGAAAAATTGGTGGGTCTTATCTAGTAAAACTAAAGCTGTATAGATCCTAAGATCTAGCAATTCCAATCCTAGGCCTATACCCTAGAAAACTGCACTTTTGAGTCAGGAGATGTACACAACAAATTTCATAGCAACTTTGTATATGACATACATTGTATATCAATTATACATATATGTATGTAATATCTCATTGTATGAATATATCAATTTATTTTTCCATTGTCAATTGACATTTGAGTTGAGATACTTGGCAATTAGAGATGGCTTCCATGGTGGCTCAGCTGGGAAAGAACCCACCTGGCAATACAGGAGACTCAAAAGATGCAAGTTAGATCCCTGGGCCAGGAAGATCCCCTGAAATAGAAAATAGCAACCTGTTCCAGTATTCTTGCCTGGAGAATACCATGAGCAGAGGCACCTGGCGGGCTACAGTCCATGGCATCACAGAGTCAGACACTACTGAGAACACGAGCATGCAATTAGGAATTAGGCTGCTGTGAATATCTTGGTTTGTGTATTTTGGAACATGTATATGTACATTTCTGTCAGTTACGTGCCTGGTAGTAGTACTCCAGCAGAGTATGCCTGTTCAGCTTTAGTAGAGATTGCCAAACAATTTTCCAGAGTGATTGTACATGCCTAGGAAGTGAGAGCTTGGTTATATCACATCTTCATCATTTCATTTTACTCATAGTGAGTGTACAGTGGTAGTGTACCATGATTTTAATGAGCAATTTCCTGATGACTAATAAAACCGGAGTTCTTTTAGTATATCTGTTGGTCATTTGGTATGCTATTATGTTAAAAGTAAGATATTATTAATAAAAGATCCTTAGAAGCACTATTTAATAAAGTTGATTATGAAATGTTTATATAAATCATCATATCAGTGAATTAAAGCTGAATTATCCTACAGTGTGAAGAAGGAAATGGCAACTCACTCCAGTATTCAGTGGCTTAAAACAGCAAGAGTTAATTCTTGCTCTTGCCACACGTCTTTTTCTGATGGTTGGTGGCTCTGCTCCACATGCCAACCATTATGGCAGCTTGGGAAGGGACAGCCCCTATTTGTGTCATTGCTGGCCTCCAGACAGAGTCAAAAAAGAGGTGGCAATGCAGTGGATCACACACAAGCTCCTAAAGCTTCTGCTTAGAGATGACATGTACTTCACTTCCTCACATTCCACTGGCCCAAGCAAATTGTGTGTCCATGATTAACGTCAGTGAGAGCATTGTGTGATCTTCCACAAAGAAGAGGCTCAGAGGAAAGGGCCTTAAATATTTGTAAACAAGAGAGTGACCCATAGCATCTCTTTCTGCAGAGGAAGTTTATAACAGTAATAGTCTAGGATGGAGCACTCAAACTGTTTGCCTATGGGTGGGCTGTCTTCAACACACATACTTGTGCTGCACCTCTGTTTTGTTGATTAGTTGTCATCATTTTAAAATCATGGCATTTCACAAAGATGCAGATTTCTGGCTTTTCTTGGAAATCTAAGTTACAGGAAGAACCATTTGGAGCTGAGTGGCATCACCATTCTAGATAGAATGTGCACTGTGCTGGTGCCTTGCAAACATTTCTTATATAACCCACAATAAACAATGCGCTTTGCATTACTCTTCACATGTGTACATATGCAGGTGTACACGTTCAGGTACAGGTGTATACGTGCATATACTTACATGTTTCCAAAGCAAACCCATGAAATAATGCTTACTGTTTTCCATAGTGCGTACTGATATCATCTCTTCTATTCTATCCTACTTCACCTTATTCTTTTCTTTATTTAAAATGTGAAATCAACCTCCAAACTGGTATCACAAACCATTGCTAGGTCACAGGCCACAAGTTGAAAACACTGCTCTCAAGCATGTTACTGTCTGCTGTTCTGCTGAATGCCACTGGTTCCTTTTCTAGATTGAATTTCTATGTAAACATTTCCAGATTCCTGGGACAGCTTGTTGGGTGGGTGAGCAGCAGCTGCATTCCCTCAGTGATTTAAGCCTGTGCATTTACTGGCTTTGCCCAAAGGTCTTAAATAAAATTTATACTGCTTGAATACTTGCAAGTTACTATGATTAAAGTGAAGTCACTCAGTCGTGTCCGACTCTTTGCGACCCCGTGGACGGTAACCTACCAGGCTCTGCAGTCCATGGGATTTTCCAGGCAAGAATACTGGAGTGGGCTGCCATTTCCTTCTCCAGGGGATCTTCCCAACCCAGGGATTGAAACTGGGTCTCCTCCATTGCAGACAGACACGTTACCGTCTGAGCCACTAGGGAAGCCCAAATAAATAAAATTTATACTGCTTGAATACCTGCAAGTTACTATGATTACCCTTCCCTTATCTGACTTTCTGTTTCAATCAAAATAGCTTTTTAGGCAAATAGATCTCCAGTTCAAACTATCACAACTTCCTGGCTGGGATAGGGAATAAAGGATGAAATGTAAGTAAGTCTTGGGCTTCCCAGATGGTGTTAGTGGTAAAGAACCCGCCTGACAATGCAGGAGACAGACGCCAGTTCGATCCTTGGGTCTGGAAGATTCCCTGAAGGAGGTCCCCACTCCAGTAGTCTTGCCTGGACAATCCCATGTATAGAGGAGCCTGGTAGGCTACAGTCCATAGGATCACACAGAGCGCGGCTGAGCAGCACAAGTGAGTATTACGATGGGCGCAGGAAGGAGCGTTCTCAGAGGCTAAGGTCTGTGAATCATGACTTTATTACCTCGGGAGACCCAAGGACATGTTTTCCACAGATCGATTCCTCTGTATCATGGATTCACTTAACAAATATTTATTGTTCACCTGTGTTCCCTGTACTAGGGAACTCATCCAAACTTTGTACAAAGATCTAGTGTAGATCTAGATCTACATGGTGTAGATAGTAATCATTTATTTCTCTGTTTTATTGCCTTGTTGTTTGCTGTTTTCTTCCCTTGACCCAGAAATTAATCCATTGTCAGAGGGCAATTCTTGTTAAGGGTTTGTTACTCAGATGTGTCCTCCTGCTCAGATGTTTGTTGATTCTAACTGCTGCCTGTCTGTATTTATGTGTGATGTTGTAGGTAGAGGGTATGGGGATGATGAGACACCAAGTAAAATTCTCTTGGCCACTATGACACAAGCAGTATTGCTATAAAACCAAGTGAAAAGGGTTGTACTAGAGGGAAAGAAGTATCTTCATGTTTTCATAGGGTTCAGTGAAGCTTTGCATTTTCAGGAGCAGTGCACTTGTAATACCGAGAGGATTCCACCATCTCCATGGTGTTGGTCTCTGGAAGCAATTCAACCACCTAAGTCGCGTTGGTGTCAGGTGTACCCAGCGTAATCGGGCAGTAAGGCCTGGTGGAACATGGCAAGAGGGGCTTACCAAGATCGTTCAAAGCAGTAGTAATGCCCCTTCCTGCCAGCTGGAGGCAGTGGAAGCCCCACAGTGGACACTGCGGGACAGGTCCAGAATGGGAGAGGAAGGAAATGGCTAACATGTTTCTAATTCCAGGAAGACAGCTAAAGGAGACTCCCAGAAATAATTATAAGGATGAGATGAGTTTACATCTAGAGATATTGCAGTAGCTGATAGAGGTGAGAACCAGTAATATACGGACTATTAGTAATGTGACCCCAGGGTAAGTCATGGATTAGACAGCAAGATTATTTCTCCTTCTCTATGTATGTGCTTCACCTAAAAATGTCCTTTTATAGAAGCATGAATGCAGCTTATTACCCAAAATCCTTGAACACTTTCACCAAACCTTGACATTTTTTTGTTGTTGTTTCTCTTAAACTTGTCTCCTTTTCTGCCCACCCTGTCCTTGATGTCTTGTGTCTATATCCAGGCCTGAGGAGAGGAGAGTCGTGAACTCCTCGGCTGTGCTGTTACTTGTGTCTTCTATTTGTATCTGCTTTTTCTACTCGTTCATCTCCCTCGCCTCTATTCTTGTTACTAACAAGTCCCTCCCTGATGTCCTGGCCATATCCCCTTTATCTTCCTACTATCCTCAGTTAGCAAAACAGCAAAAAATAAAAGCTAAGGTGGGTATAGTTGACAGAATTATGGCTCCTAAATTAATGTCATATACCTCAACACATGCTAACCTCTAATACCTCAGACTATGACTTTATTTGTAATAAGTGTCTTTGCAAATGCAATTACTGTAAAGATCTTGACATGCGATCATCCTGGATTAAAGTGTGCCTTCTATCCAATGACAAGTGCCTTATAAGAGCCAGATAAGGAGAAGACAGACAGAGACCCAGGGAAGAAGCCATGTGAAGACAGAGGCAGAAATCACAGTTCTGCTGACCGAGAGAGAATGCCGGGGGCCACAAGATGCTGGAAAACTCGAAGAAGGTTTCTCCTCTAGTGCCTGCAGAAGGAGTGCGGCCCTCCCAACCCCTCAGTTTCAGACTTCTGGATCTAGGACTGTGAGACAATAAATTCTATTGTTTAAGCTAACAAACTTACTGCAGTTATGGCGGGCCTGGGAAACCTGGACAGTAAAACACCAAACAGCACCAAAGAAACATTTATTTCACAATTGATGAATATTTTAAAATAATAAAAAATGTTCTAGAAAAGAATATGTAAATATTTTCAATCATTAATAATTAAAAGACTTTGCTAAATATTTTTAACATTTGCTAAATAATTATTTTTAACCCAATTATAGAGCCAGTTCTCATCTGACAATAAAGTGCTCCTAAAGTTAACAGTCCTGGGTGTTCATTGGAAGGACTGATGTTGAAGCTGAAACTCCAATACTTTGGCCACCTGATGCGAAGAGCTGACTCATTTGAAAAGACCCTGATGCTGGCAAAGATTGAGGGCAGGAGGAGAAGGGGACGATAGAGGATGAGATGGTTGGATGGCATCACCAACTCAGTGGACACGGGTTTGGGTGAAATGTGGGAGTTGGTGATGGACAGGGAGGCCTGGTGTGCTGTGGTTCATGGGGTCACAAAGAGTCAGACAGTCGGACACAACTGAGCGACTGAACTGAACTGAAAGTTAAGACACAAGCAAATTGTTTGAAACTCATAATACATCTTTTCCTGCAGGAGTCATGGGATATATTATGGATATTTTCCAGATATTAACCCATAATAATTGTTTTAATGGTAGTCACATGTAGACTATAAATTCCCTAAAATTCAGGATTATGCTGTACATATATAAGTTCACTACCTCGCAGACTGATTTGCATATGATAGACACCCCCAGTACCAATAAACTCTCTTTGAATGGTTCATTTTTAAGCATCATACAGTAGTGTTTAATAGCATCTGTTCTGGAATCTAAAAATCTTGGCCCTACCACCTCCAAAATGTTTAAGCAGATTATGTAAACTCTCTGTGCCTTAATTTGTTTATCAAATTGGAATAATAATAATAATACCTACCACATAATGTTGTGAGGAGTTAGTAAATTATTACATATAGAGTGCATGCTCAGTCATGTCCAACTTTTTGTGACCCCCTGAACTGTAGCCTGCCAGGCTTCTCTGTCTATGAAATTTTTCAGGCAAGAGTACTGCAGTAGGTTGCCATTTTCTACTCCGTATTACACAGAAAGTACGTAGAATTGAGACTAGTATTTGAATACCAGGATTAAATAAATGTTAACTCTTAGCACTAAACACATTTCCCAAATAAATTACAAACTCTTTGGGATAGAGAAATGCCCAGTGTTTTTTATAATCTCAGAACCTACACAATTTTTTGCATAGTATATTTGTTTAATAAGTATTTGTGAACTAATAGAAGGAATAAATGAGTGAATGGTTGCCTGTTTATAATACTTTCTTGCCCCCAAATCATACAGAATCAATAAACATTTGTTGACATGTTGCAATAAAAATGTATTAAGAAATTAAAAGTTTAAATGATTGTCAAAGAACTACAAATATAATTAAGAAAAGAAAAGAAAAAAATACTACCAGTGTAAAATTGTTCATCATATTTTAGCCCCTGGATGCTGGCAACTTGTCCTATGTTTCCTTGTAATTCTAGAATTGTGCATCATGTTTTGCTTCTAACCCAGGAAGAACACAGGAAACACAGATTTCTGGAGGTCTTTCTCTTTGTCAGTCCTTTCCGGAATTCTGCTCTGCAGTTTCCTTCCACTTCAGCTTCCTGAGCTCTGAACTCCTCACCTCAGCGGGGCCTCTAGGTTCTCTAGGGTCCCCCTCCCTACATCTGCAGTCCATGAATTGCCTCCAGGATCATAGCACTCATCTCTTCTGTTTCCCTCCTTCCGGAGGTCAGTCTTACAGGCCTCTTGTTCAGTGTCTGAAAACAGCTGTTTCATGTGTTTTGTGTAGTTTTCTAATTGTTCACAGTGAGAGTGAAGTTTTTGTTGCTTTTAACCAAGCAGGTATCTTGGTTAAAAGAGGGGTAAAAAAAGAGTAACTATAAACTAAGACTTCTACCTTTATTTCATTGGTTCTTTTGTTGATGAAGAACTACAGGGCCCTTCCTTAGTTTTGAAGAGGTTTTGCTAGGCAAGTTTTCAGGCTGTGTCAGCAGTTTGCTTCAGGGATACACCCTTCCATCTTTACTTCTGGCTTAAAGAAATAAGAGTGGAAAAGAGAATTCTAAAGTATAAATAAAGATCGTATACTGTTGCNCATCCTGGATTAAAGTGTGCCTTCTATCCAATGACAAGTGCCTTATAAGAGCCAGATAAGGAGAAGACAGACAGAGACCCAGGGAAGAAGCCATGTGAAGACAGAGGCAGAAATCACAGTTCTGCTGACCGAGAGAGAATGCCGGGGGCCACAAGATGCTGGAAAACTCGAAGAAGGTTTCTCCTCTAGTGCCTGCAGAAGGAGTGCGGCCCTCCCAACCCCTCAGTTTCAGACTTCTGGATCTAGGACTGTGAGACAATAAATTCTATTGTTTAAGCTAACAAACTTACTGCAGTTATGGCGGGCCTGGGAAACCTGGACAGTAAAACACCAAACAGCACCAAAGAAACATTTATTTCACAATTGATGAATATTTTAAAATAATAAAAAATGTTCTAGAAAAGAATATGTAAATATTTTCAATCATTAATAATTAAAAGACTTTGCTAAATATTTTTAACATTTGCTAAATAATTATTTTTAACCCAATTATAGAGCCAGTTCTCATCTGACAATAAAGTGCTCCTAAAGTTAACAGTCCTGGGTGTTCATTGGAAGGACTGATGTTGAAGCTGAAACTCCAATACTTTGGCCACCTGATGCGAAGAGCTGACTCATTTGAAAAGACCCTGATGCTGGCAAAGATTGAGGGCAGGAGGAGAAGGGGACGATAGAGGATGAGATGGTTGGATGGCATCACCAACTCAGTGGACACGGGTTTGGGTGAAATGTGGGAGTTGGTGATGGACAGGGAGGCCTGGTGTGCTGTGGTTCATGGGGTCACAAAGAGTCGGACAGTCGGACACAACTGAGCGACTGAACTGAACTGAAAGTTAAGACACAAGCAAATTGTTTGAAACTCATAATACATCTTTTCCTGCAGGAGTCATGGGATATATTATGGATATTTTCCAGATATTAACCCATAATAATTGTTTTAATGGTAGTCACATGTAGACTATAAATTTCCTAAAATTCAGGATTATGCTGTACATATATAAGTTCACTACCTCGCAGACTGATTTGCATATGATAGACACCCCCAGTACCAATAAACTCTCTTTGAATGGTTCATTTTTAAGCATCATACAGTAGTGTTTAATAGCATCTGTTCTGGAATCTAAAAATCTTGGCCCTACCACCTCCAAAATGTTTAAGCAGATTATGTAAACTCTCTGTGCCTTAATTTGTTTATCAAATTGGAATAATAATAATAATACCTACCACATAATGTTGTGAGGAGTTAGTAAATTATTACATATAGAGTGCATGCTCAGTCATGTCCAACTTTTTGTGACCCCCTGAACTGTAGCCTGCCAGGCTTCTCTGTCTATGAAATTTTTCAGGCAAGAGTACTGCAGTAGGTTGCCATTTTCTACTCCGTATTACACAGAAAGTACGTAGAATTGAGACTAGTATTTGAATACCAGGATTAAATAAATGTTAACTCTTAGCACTAAACACATTTCCCAAATAAATTACAAACTCTTTGGGATAGAGAAATGCCCAGTGTTTTTTATAATCTCAGAACCTACACAATTTTTTGCATAGTATATTTGTTTAATAAGTATTTGTGAACTAATAGAAGGAATAAATGAGTGAATGGTTGCCTGTTTATAATACTTTCTTGCCCCCAAATCATACAGAATCAATAAACATTTGTTGACATGTTGCAATAAAAATGTATTAAGAAATTAAAAGTTTAAATGATTGTCAAAGAACTACAAATATAATTAAGAAAAGAAAAGAAAAAAATACTACCAGTGTAAAATTGTTCATCATATTTTAGCCCCTGGATGCTGGCAACTTGTCCTATGTTTCCTTGTAATTCTAGAATTGTGCATCATGTTTTGCTTCTAACCCAGGAAGAACACAGGAAACACAGATTTCTGGAGGTCTTTCTCTTTGTCAGTCCTTTCCGGAATTCTACTCTGCAGTTTCCTTCCACTTCAGCTTCCTGAGCTCTGAACTCCTCACCTCAGCGGGGCCTCTAGGTTCTCTAGGGTCCCCCTCCCTACATCTGCAGTCCATGAATTGCCTCCAGGATCATAGCACTCATCTCTTCTGTTTCCCTCCTTCCGGAGGTCAGTCTTACAGGCCTCTTGTTCAGTGTCTGAAAACAGCTGTTTCATGTGTTTTGTGTAGTTTTCTAATTGTTCACAGTGAGAGTGAAGTTTTTGTTGCTTTTAACCAAGCAGGTATCTTGGTTAAAAGAGGGGTAAAAAAAGAGTAACTATAAACTAAGACTTCTACCTTTATTTCATTGGTTCTTTTGTTGATGAAGAACTACAGGGCCCTTCCTTAGTTTTGAAGAGGTTTTGCTAGGCAAGTTTTCAGGCTGTGTCAGCAGTTTGCTTCAGGGATACACCCTTCCATCTTTACTTCTGGCTTAAAGAAATAAGAGTGGAAAAGAGAATTCTAAAGTATAAATAAAGATCGTATACTGTTGCCTGTACCAAAGCACATATCTCATAACTTGTTAGGCAGAGTGGTAAGAATGTTATCTCTCTCCCATTTATTTGTACATTTCTTTTCATATAGTCATAATCTACTAGGATCCTCTATTGCTTTTCACAAATTGGTTTCAACTTTTAACAATGATAGATACAGATTTCCTCAGCTGAGCACAGAGGTCATTTTTATTTGTTATTTCTGTGCAGTCAGTCATTTCCCCTTCAAGGTCATAGCCCTATAGCCATGTCATACATAAACAATCTGTGTTAATAGATTGTTGCAGGAGTCATTTCATCAAAGAAGTGCATTATATCTACTGGAGGATTTTCTCATCTGAGAACACTCCTGAAATTATGTTTTCCCAAGATTTCAAGTTTTATTAAAATTTTCAATTTTATAAAAGATGATTTTCTTTTCAGCATAATTATTATTTACTGTGATAGTAATCAGGCCACATTCTGAATATTCATTTCCTTGTTAATTTTAATCTGACTCTTAAAAGCTCCTTTACGTGAGCTGCCAGAACAGCGAATGTGCCCCATCAATTAAGAAATTTGGGGGCCACATATGGTCCAAAATCCAACATAATGAGAGCTGGAATAGAATGAACAAGAAGTTAATGAATAGTAACCTCAGTCATTTCAGGGGAATTAAGCCCTGGCTGGAGAACTCTGGCCCTGAGGCTTGAAGTCTGTTATCTACAGATAAGACCTCCCTGTATCCCACTACCTTCATGGTTCTGTTTGTCAGCATAAGAGTTGCTGGTGACAGAGACTGGCAGATGTCAATGTATAAGGCATTCTTTCTGCTAGGTTGTTTATTGTCTCTTCCAGGGTAGATGTTCTCTAAGTGTTAATGGAGACAAAGGTCTCCATACTGTGTGAGCACTACCACATACCCATCCATACACCTCTTGTCCAGACCTCCCCAATATAAATTTTCTTCTGAGTCCCTGTACATGTATATGTGTGTGTGTATAATATGTACGTATGATTTAAGTAAATAAACTACATAATTTACGTCTGTTGTAAGCAAGGCATATAAGTTTAAGAACACAGATTGTCATAGTTTTTTTTTTGTTTACTGTATCCCTGTTACCAACCAGGGTTCTTGGCCTCCTTAATCAATAGAAATTGATCAGAAGTCAGACAGGAAATTCAGGCAAGGCTTTATTGGAGCCCTGCTACAGCAGGAAGGAGTAAGAACAAGTAACAGGTTCTCTTGTTTGCCTGCTCCTGGGTAGGTGTGTGTGTCCAGCGGTCAGGTTAGAGGGTGGCTTAGGTAATTTGCTTACCCCTTGGGTGGTCTCGTGTTCAGGGACATGTGCAGTCTCCCACCTTTGCTCTCAACCCTCTCCTTTTGTTCCAGGCTCTTCAGAAGTGACAGTTGGGTTTTTTGGTCTCTTTGTATCTTTTGTCCAAAATTTGATCTTACTGCACATGCATGCAGTTATTTTTAGTCCCATATAGTTTCTTTGTATTTTGTGCTAGAGGAGAAGTGTGTCCAGGTAGGAGCATTGCAGCATTGCAGCAAAGGGTCCCAGGTCCCAAACTATCTCATCCCAAGCACTTGTAATAGTGTCTTGCACATAATAAGCATTCTATGAATAGTTGTTGAATGAATAAATACTAAATACAAGTCTTTGCCAATATGTATGAGAAATATATTCCTAGCTATACTTTTGTCTTATCATTAACTTTATTGTGATACTCAGAAGAACAGAAATATTAAATTTTAGTATAGTTAAGTATATCAGCCTTTTCTTCTACAAGTAGAAGGGTTCCCTGGTAGCTCAGACGGTAAAGTGTCTGCCTACAATGCGGGAGACCCAGGTTTGATCCCTGGGTAGGGAAGATCCCCTGGAGAAGGAAATGGCAACCCATTCTAGTATTCTTGCCTGGAAAATCCCATGGACTAAGGAGCCTGGTAGGCTACAGTCCATGGGGTTGCAAAGAGTCGGACACGACTGAGCTATTTCACTCACACTCAAGTATATCAGTCTTTTCTTCTATAAGTAAACCATCTTTATTTCTTACTGAAGAAATTCTGTGCTGCAAAATCATAAATACGTTCTTCTGAATTTTCTTGTAGCCCATCATTCCCCCATTGATCTGCAGTGACATTTCTGTTGTTTATTAAGTTTCAATATAAATGTGGTCTGTTTCTAGCTCTCTATTTTGCTCCATTGTTTGTTTGTCTATCCTGTTTATGTCATTGAGTAGATAATAGACCAACCTGCTATGAGCATTTGTTTTCCGGATGAACTTCAGCTTTTGTGAGTTGATCTTTTTTATCTGGACTAGTGATTGTCAAACTTAAGGTGCATCACAATTGCTTATTAAAACACAGATCACTGGGAATTCCCTCATGGTCTAATGGTTAGGATTGGCACTTTCACTGCTGTGGCCCAGATTCAGTCCCTGGTCAGGCAACTAAGGTCCTACCAAATAATATGATTTCAAGTAGTCGTTATTTATTCCTTTTCCCCTAGAATTTAAAATATAATATTGAAAATAAACACATGAATACATAATATGAAAATAAATGTTGCCATGATTTTTTTTAAGGAATTTAGATATGAATAGTGTCCTCCCAGATTTTGATAGTAGGAGTTGTTAGTTTTTTTACTGCAAACTATCTTCTTAGACTGAAATGTAAAGCATATTTCTCTTCAGACTTAATTATAGGAGCTAAATATAAGTTAAGTAGTCTAATAGTATATCCTTCATATGCAAAAAATCATTTTTACTAGTCAATGCAGCTTTCTAATTTGATCTTAATCCAAAAGAAAAAAATTACACAGAAAAATTTATCAGCAGAGATAGGTAAATAGTGCATTATTTTAGTATGTATGATGCAGTTTTATAGAGAAATATTAAATTTTCTGGGTTTATAGCACTTTAAAAGTAACCTTTGAGTGTCACCATAAATCTGATGGCTGAGACACTGGTTGGTAACTCATTAGGAATACATTCTAAAATTATTTGCTTTGATTTTTTAAAATGATATTTAATTTTATATTCCCCTAAAATTGACTTGTTTTAAACCAATCATATCTTGGGCCCCAGGAGTATATTAATTTACCGTTGTGATTGCTTCAAGATATTGTTATTTAGACTTATATCCTCAATTCACTAATGAAAGGTATTAAAATAATGATGAATAAAATATATGGATAGTAATAAAATAATACAATATATCTTCAAAATCTGAACATAACTGATAACGTATTTGTGTTATGGCTGATTCTTTACAAAAAGCAGCTCTGACTTAATGAAAACTTTTTATTTTAAAAGTCTATCAGTAAAATGTTTCTGGAGAATGTGAGCTTTACTGAAAGTATACAAAATTAACAAGAGTAGAATTAAATAACTGAGGTGCCACCAAAGAATCAAAGATATTTCACACATACTTTGATTAAACAAATGGTGTGTGGAAACATATTTTATCCCACTATGTAACTCAGTAAAATGTTAAATAGGTAAAACAAAGAAAGTCATTATCAGGAGTTTTTAGATAAGATTAAAAGAAGGCTCTTAGGCAATATTCCTCTCATGTACACTCTGAGAATTCATTTGTCTAATCGTGATTCTTAATATATATTTTATGTCTTTGGCTTGAACCCACAGACTAAATGCAGACATTGCTCAGTCATTTTCAGGTTTGTTGCTTAGGATGCTAATTGAAATTCAAGGCAGGGAAAACTACATCACTGGCTTTTATGTGTCTATGAAAGGCCTTCTTATTAGACTTTGTTCAGTGTAAAATTTTCTCTTCTCTGCAAACTGAGAGGGACCCTATGTGTGAAGTGTGTCCAGTCATGTCTTCAAGAACAATGTAGACACCAGTTGCTCACCAGCCAGAAGCCCTCATGCACACTACTCAGCAGGGAGCCCTTGACCATCAGGTGCCAAAAGAAGACGCCCACTCATCTATCTAAAATTCTTTCCCAGGGCTGGGGGATGGGAGCTATCTTTTGAGCCTCTGTACAGAACTTTGAATTTCCAAGGAAGGAAATCATGTTTTCATCCCCCAGAACTATTTTGTCCCTGAGTTAATGTCCTTTGAAACTTTGAGCCAAACTAGATAGCATTCAGAACTAAAGGCTATGGCCCCTTTGTTCTCTGTTTTATAGTGCTCCCAACCTTCTCCTGAGATTGGAGGCCTGGAAAATGAGGAATTCATTTTGATTTGGAGAGAATTCTTAGTTTTCCCTTTGCATATTTTATCTTTTTGTTTCAGTCTGTTTTCTTTGGCTTTTGGCATGAACCCAGGAGGCAAAGTCAAGGTGTCTTAATGAAAAGAGCTCAGAATTAGAGTGTGGAGTACTTGGATCAAAGCCTAGAGCTATCATTTCCTACTTCTATGACCTACTTCAATTTCCTTAATCTCCTTCCTTAATCCCAAAGAGATTTACTGGTGTATATTGTAGTAAAATATATACTACGAGTTCTTTTTATTTAGCTAGTTGTACCATATATAATTACCAGCAATTAATATTATGTATTAGTTGAATATGTTTGAACCATAGTATTCTTTTGCAGTCTTTTCTTTTATGCCCAAGAAATTTCTATCCTATGTCTGATAAGTAATTTGTAAGCATTAAAACAACTATTTTAAAAACAAATAGCTGAGAAAAGACGAGAAGCTAAAGGCAAAGGAGAAAAGGAAAGGCATACCCATCTGAATGCAGAGTTCCAAAGAATAGCAAGGAGAGATAAGAAAGCCTTCCTCAGTGATCAATGAAAAGAAATAGAGGAAAACAAAAGAATGGGAAAGACTAGAGATCTATTCAAGAAAATCAGAGATATCAAAGGAACATTTCACGCACAGATGGGTACAATAAAGGACAGAAACTCTATGGACCTAACAGAGGCAGAAGATATTAAGAAAAAATGGCAAGAATACACAGAAAAAGGCTATGGCCCCTTTGTTCTCTGTTTTATAGTGCTCCCAACCTTCTCCTGAGATTGGAGGCCTGGAAAATGAGGAATTCATTTCGATTTGGAGAGAATTCTTAGTTTTCCCTTTGCATATTTTATCTTTTTGTTTCAGTCTGTTTTCTTTGGCTTTTGGCATGAACCCAGGAGGCAAAGTCAAGGTGTCTTAATGAAAAGAGCTCAGAATTAGAGTGTGGAGTACTTGGATCAAAGCCTAGAGCTATCATTTCCTACTTCTATGACCTACTTCAATTTCCTTAATCTCCTTCCTTAATCCCAAAGAGATTTACTGGTGTATATTGTAGTAAAATATATACTACGAGTTCTTTTTATTTAGCTAGTTGTACCATATATAATTACCAGCAATTAATATTATGTATTAGTTGAATATGTTTGAACCATGGTATTCTTTTGCAGTCTTTTCTTTTATGCCCAAGAAATTTCTATCCTATGTCTGATAAGTAATTTGTAAGCATTAAAACAACTATTTTAAAAACAAATAGCTGAGAAAAGACGAGAAGCTAAAGGCAAAGGAGAAAAGGAAAGACATACCCATCTGAATGCAGAGTTCCAAAGAATAGCAAGGAGAGATAAGAAAGCCTTCCTCAGTGATCAATGAAAAGAAATAGAGGAAAACAAAAGAATGGGAAAGACTAGAGATCTATTCAAGAAAATCAGAGATATCAAAGGAACATTTCACGCACAGATGGGTACAATAAAGGACAGAAACTCTATGGACCTAACAGAGGCAGAAGATATTAAGAAAAAATGGCAAGAATACACAGAAACACTATATAAAAAAGATCTTCATGACCCAGATAACCACAATGGTGTGATCACTCACTTAGAGCCAGACATCCTGGAGTCCAAATTCAAGTGGGCCTTAGGAAGCATCACTACAAATAAAGCTAGTGGAGGTGGTTGGCTTCCGGTTGAGCTATTTCAGATCCTAAAAGATGATGCTGTGAAAGTGCTGCACTTAATATGCCAGGAAATGAATCTCAGCAGTGGAAAACTAAGCAGTGGTCACAGGACTGGAAAAGGTCAGTTTTCATCCCAATCCCAAAGAAAGGCAATGCCAAAGAATGTTCAGATTACACACAACTGCACTTATCTCACGTTCTAGCAAAGTAATGCTCAAGATCCTCCAATCTAGGCTTCAACAGTACATGAACTGAGAACTTCCAGATGTACAAGCTGGATTTAGAAAAGGCAGAGGAACCAGAGATCAAATTGCCAACATCTGTTGGACCATAGAAAAAGCAAGAAAATTCCAGAAAAAAAATCTACCTCTGCTTTATTGACTATTCCAAAGCTTTTGACTGTGTGGATCCAAACAAACTATGGAAAATTCTTAAAGAGATGGGAATACCAGACCATCTACCTGCCTACTGAGAAATCTGTATACAGGTCAAGAAACAACAGTCACAATGGACATGGAACAACGGAGTGGATCTAAAATAGGAAAAGGAGTACGTCGAGGCTGTGTATTGTCACCATGCTTATTTAACTTATATACAGAATACTTCATGAGAAATGCTGAGCTAGAAGAAGTACAAGCTGGAATCAAGATTTCAGGGA